>CAMQGK010000238.1:832500-865000 GCA_947000775.1 Pterois miles
AAAATCACACGAATATCACATAAATTAAATAAGTGTTGTGATAAATGAAATCCGACCTCAGGATCAATTAAGTCCGAGTTCAGGCGCCGGCTCAGAGTTTGTAAGAGCTGTTTCCAGGTCTGGGTGGAGGAAGCAGTGCCCAAACAATCAGGGTGAAAATCAAGTTGTGCATTTCATGAATGTTTTTATTGAGATAGCAACCAGTGCTTTATGTTAAATTATTTCCCCTATTTTATGTTGTGACTGTTGGACAATGAACTGACGTCAACATCCACTGTTTACTTTGCAGAGAGAGAAGTTGTGTATTTATCATTATGTCTTTTATTTGCTAGTACTTTGTGATTCTCGTACATCTCTGATATTTATTCCCATGTAAGATAAGACAGTGGCATTAATTGCTTCCTGACCTTCACAGTGAGATGGCTGTTTGTAAGTCCAGTGTCAGGCCAGATTGACCTGAGTCGGTTTCATTCACACCTCCCAGCAGTGTGTCAGCACAGTGTGTGATGTGGCCCGTCGGCTGGAGGCTGCTGGATCAATAAATAAGTTTCTCTACATTCATTTTCTGCCCAACACCAATAATGCTGAACATCACATACAAAACTGGATTCATTTCTTTTGGTTTTCTTTTGTTTTTTTTTCCAGTGACTTTAAAAGTTGTTTGGTAACAAATTGGGCTTTAATTCACATAATTCATAATTCAGTATATATTTGCATTAATCACAAAACCCGCTGGTTGTGATCTTTGAGATGTTCCCTGCAGCTCCAGAACCTAATGTAAGATAAGTATTTGTACCATCTTAACTATAAACTTCACTTGTTCCTTAATGTACCTTGAAAAGGGCTGTGGGTGAAAGCGAGAGCACGGGGACAACTTCTTCTGGGTAACTCCCTCCAGTTTATTCCTCCTCTCTCCGAACACACCAGGACAACTCAGGACAACTTAACTCTCACAACAAAAGTGACCTCTCACCTTACGTATCCCTCCGCCAGTCTCAATCACAACTCATATTACCTGAACGTAAAAGTGCGCCATATTATATAGTTCCAGATGACACTTAAACAGAGGAATACAATATTTATAAATGTAGTCACAATTAATTAAATTATGTAGACTCACAATAAGGAACAGTGAGAAATAAGACAATCGACTGAATATGTCCTGACAAAAATAAATCTCACCTTACACTAACAAACATAAATACACAAATATCATTACACACACCTCTCTCCCTCTCTCTTGTACATGTTCACTACTGTTCACTACTGTTGTATTTCAGCGTAAACTGAGCGTCGAGCTGAGAGAAACGCAGCAGGGGACGCGGGAAACAAGGAGCAACATCTCAGATCCTCATAAATCAGAGACAGAACCGTTTGTGTTCATGGTCTGTGGTGGTCTAATAATGTTTCCTTCAGTCTGCATGTCAGAACACAGCAGAGACACAAAGGGCAGCACTCGACCCGACGAACCGTTCTGTCCTGGTCCCCCGAGACCACGACGGACCCGACGAACCGCGGGTCTTCTGTCCTGGTCCTCCGAGACCACGACGGACCCGACGAACCGTTCTGCCTGGCCCCGACGAACCGCGGGTCCTGGTCCTTCTGTCCTGGTCCTCCGAGACCACGACGGACCCGACGAACCGTTCTGTCCTGGTCCCCCGAGACCACGACGGACCCGACGAACCGCGGGTCTTCTGTCCTGGTCCTCCGGACCACGACGGACCCGACACTTCTGTCCTGGTCCTCCGAGACCACGACGGACCCGACGAACCGCGGGTCTTCTGTCCTGGTCCTCCGAGACCACTACGGACCCCGACCGTTCTGTCCTGGTCCCCCGAGACCACGACGGACCCACGACTTCTGTCCTGGTCCCCCGAGACCACGACGGACCCGACGAACCGCAGGTCTTCTGTCCTGGTCCCCGAGACCACGACGGACCCGACGACGGGGTCTGAGCCGCGGCCTGCTGGGCCGGCACGCGGCCCGCGGGGGCTCGGGCTGGCCGCGGCGCTCGTCCTGGGAGCACGCGGCCCGCGCGCTGCCTGGCCGAGCACGACGGCCCGCGCCGTTGCCTGGCTCCGAGCCACGCGGCCCGCGCCGCGGGCTTCTGCCTGGCTCCGGACCACGACGGGCTTGCTGGCTCCGGCGCGGCCGGCCTGCCTGGCTCCGAGCACGACGGCCCGCGACCGTTCTGTCCTGGTCCTCCGAGCCCGACGGACCCGCGCGCGGGCTTGCGGTCCTCCGGCACGAGGGGGGGCCGACGGCCGCGCGTTGCTGGCCGAGCCACGACGGACCCGACGACCGCGGGTCTTCTGTCCTGGTCCTCCGAGACCACGACGGACCCGACGAACCGCGGGTCTTCTGTTCTGGTCCTCCGAGACCACGACGGACCCGACGAACCGCGGGTCTTCTGTCCTGGTCCTCCGAGACCACGACGAACCCGACGAACCGCGGGTCTTCTGTCCTGGTCCTCCGAGACCACGACGGACCCGACGAACCGTTCTGTCCTGGTCCTCCGAGACCACGACGAACCCGACGAACCGCGGGTCTTCTGTCCTGGTCCTCCGAGACCACGACGGACCCGAAACCAGGTCTTCTGTCCTGGTCCTCCGAGACCACGACGGACCTGACGAACCGTTCTGTCCTGGTCCTCCGAGACCACGACGGACCCGACGAACCGCGGGTCTTCTGTCCTGGTCCTCCGAGACCACGACGGACCCGACGAACCGCGGGTCTTCTGTCCTGGTCCTCCGAGACCACGACGGACCCGATGAACCGCGGGTCTTCTGTCCTGGTCCTCCGAGACCACGACGGACCCGAAAGGTCTTCTGTCCTGGTCCTCCGAGACCACGACGGACCCGAGGCCGGCTCAGCTCACTCAGCAACCTGCTGACACTAAGAAGCATCTCTCTCTTTTCATGGACTGTTCATGTAACGTTAATTAATAACTAATATTTTTTAGATTCATGTTGTGTTTCACTTTTATTATTTTCTAAATAAATGCTTTTTGAAATATACCTGCTGGTCTATGCAAAGAACCAACATCCTTCAACTTTTACTACCTAGTGTACTTTTTGTATACAGTATATTTATATTTATTAGTTGAATTATTCAAACTGATAGTTTAGTATTCTCTCTGACTACATTTCTATGAGACTACATTAACTGATTAATTTTCTCTTGATGCCCCGAGGTGATTTAATATACATTAAATCATCAACAACATCATTAATAATTATTTTTATAGTTACTAATTACTAACTACTAAATAACCATTTTCATGCTCTTTTGAGCTACAGCACCAACATAATTTAGAGCCCTTTTATTATATATATAGAGATAATTCTATTATTATTAAATTTATGTATATTAATAATTATCACTCATGTTTGCTGATAACCAGACCAGCTCCCATCTGTAATAAAATTTAATCATTTGTAATCATTCAAAATGTTTAGATTCACAAGTTGCAAGCAATGCAAACGCTGCATGCATGACGATAGAGGAATGTACCAGTCCCTCCGAGAAATATTAAATATTAGCAAACAGGAAACATCCTAAATGAAGGTACACATAATACACATAGTACACATAATGATCAGAATGATTCACTGCATGTTTACTATCAAGTAGGCAAACTTACTGAATCTGCAGTTATTAAGATTATATGTCACAGGCCCAACTAAATTCATATTTCTGACTATGTGGTTGTGGCGTCCACGTAGAATAATACTACTATATAGTAATAGTACTAATATACTAATAATACTGTACATTTCTTTGTCTGTAAAATACATCTGGGGAAACAAAAAGGACTGTATTTGTTTATGCCGCCCATTTAACATGTCAACATGAAACAGGACCTTGCCTGGTGTAAAAGATGCTTTATGACCACATCACATCTCGTTTTAAAGGAACAGCTCGTAACACTTCAGGGATCTATTAGTACACATGGAGTTTAATATTCATACCGATGTTTTCATTGCTGTGTAATTACCTGAAACTAAGAATCATTGTTAGCGTAGAATGAGTCTCGTGCCTGTGAAACTGTGGTAACACATGCTGCGGTGATAAACCGCGGTACTGCCGTACCACTGTGGTACTACCATGGTACTACTGTGGTACTACCATGGTACTACCGTGGTACCGCCAGCTGCCTGACTTCTGTTTCCCCTAAAACAGTGTGGTAGTGTCTGACGAGGTGAACAGCATTACCGCGGTTTTGGATTCGGCAGCTCACATTACGCCTGTTGAGACTCACCTTTCAAGATGGTGGCTAAGACTGAACTATGCTTCCCAAGATCCTTGAGTCTTTAAGTCCACCCATGGACTCAGTAACCATGGCTACTGTAGCCCATGGCTCATTCACACCTATGTATGAAAATGGATTCAGCACAAAGCGAAGGGGCTCCCCGGTGTCCGGTGTCCTGGCCCTCTGCTGAGACCCTGCTGCTCTCCTCACTAAACTCTGCAGCTGTTTGCCAGCCAACTTAAAACAACAGCAACAAAGCAAGTTCACGCCAAGCTGTTAATTCTGCAGAATCAACGGACCGGACCGGTTTCCCTCCAATCTGGATCCGAACACAGCAAAGACTGCATGTTATGACCCTGCAACCACAACTCTCCCAGCCTGGCTCATCGAGCCAGGAAACGCCAGTCCTCAGAGAGAATGGGGACTTTTGGTTATACTTATTTACGTACCAACATAATTTGGTGCCCTGTTATTATTAAAACATATTGCTGATTTATCAATGAATATCTTATTGCTATTGATAATTATCTTTAATATTTTCTAATAACTAGACCGGCTCCTGTCTGTGTCCAGTCGAGGGATATTCAGCTGGTTACAATCTGCAAACACACCAGTTGCCAAATCCTGAACACGAGGCCTTTAAAATGGTCAGAAGGGAAAAAAACATATTAAAAGGTTGGTTTATCGGTGTTATATTGTTATACCCGATAGCTGGGTCTGTGACAGGTGAATATCATATAATTTTGAACAAACATTAATGTCCCCCTCAGGATGAAGGGTCCCTTAATTTCACATTTAACATCGATGTCTCTCTTGTCTGTGACCAGTAGATGAGTCCAAGTAGAGTCGTAAGTCCTCCGTTTGGTCTGGTGTACAGTTACTATTGTAATTCACTGATGGTAGCATGCAGCTTTTGGTTCTTTACTATTACATATTTCCTATTTACTTATATTTTATGTCAGCTGTGACATAAAAATATCAGTCACTGAGCAAGCCGAGGCATTTACAGTTTCGTCTGTCGACATCCTGCCGTCGAGGCTTCTGGTATGTGGCTGTGTTTGATGGCTGAAGGTGCTGCAGCCGTGGCTCTGCTGCACGGCTGAATGTGTCAGACTGACATTTACGCAAACGTTGACTGAGAGATGGTTTGTTAACATTTGGCTGCTGGTGATGTTCAGCTACGGGCGTCCTGTGATTACAGTCCACCAAACTGCTTTTCACTAAAGGAAGCAGTCAGTCGTCTGGAGTTGAGTCAGTGGTATACTGAACCTGAGGTCTGATGTGTGGACATGTGCTGGTGTGTGTGTGTGTGTGTGTGTGTGTGTGTGTGTGTGTGTGTGTGTGTGTGTGTGTGTGCACCTGAGCAATGTGCAGATTGCAGCAGAATTAGAGGAACAAATATCCTTATATGACCTTCCTTCATGCAAAGGGAAACCTCTCTTGCTGGGAGGCGGTAAGGAAAATCACATCTCCAACATGTCGATGCTGTTATCAGCAGATGTGAAACAGGCCTAAAAACCAACACCCACAGGACACATTCCACTAGCTTTCATGCACAAAATGATGGATTTCTGTGACATGGTCAAACCAGTGCAGGGAAAAGGTTTACGCCAGTGTTCGAAGGCAGGTTCAGTAGATGGGTTGAAGCCAGACCAGCTAAACATAAGAATGCAGGTACAGTAGCATCTTCCATGTTTTGGTATAACAGGGACTGTAGACATGACATTTAGGGCAATCTTGCAAAAGCTTGGATTTGATTGTCACTCAGAAAGTCAAGGTTCAATCGGACAGCCGAATTCAGCTCTAAAACTGTGTTACTTAAGGTCTGTTTGGGCTAAACTGGGTAGATGTTTGCTAAAATGTTCTGTTGGTAAGGTAAATAAGTCTGAGTGTGAGGTTAACAACTAATACCACGTGAAATGCTTACGGGACGTCCCGCGCTTTCGCTAATGACCAATGTGCACAAGAGCATCTTTTCCCATTTTGTCCAAACTAAAAGTCAAAATATGTCATTTGTCATTATCCTTAATCATATCAGTTTTTCTCTGATCTGACATCCACACCAGCAGAATGGACATCACATCCTGCCAAACCATTACAAATAATAGTAATAAACAATCGGATGTCTGTCTTCTGATGCCTCCGTTGTTAAGGTCTGGTTAGGTTTAGGGACAGAGTAGATTTCAGATGGACAGTTTGCATAAGGATCCAAATCACTGCAGCAGAGCCAGAGATATGGTCTGATGTTATTCCACTCATTCCTCCTCCTTGTCCGGGCCTAAACCTGGCACCTACATAACCCACGCTGGGGACCCAGTACCTACAGAAATGAAGGTCACCTCTCTGGAAGTGGAAGCTTTACTTACTAAGCTTTATTACTTTTCTTAACTGTGCAGTTACACAGTTTATGTTTTCATCATGTTTTGTTGGCTACATTAACTCTTTATGACCGTTGACACTGCACAATAATATTCTGATGGTCATGTCCTTGTCTGTTATATTCTTATCAACAACTGGCTGATGTATTAACAGTGCTGTCAGTTTTCACATATTGTAGTACTTACTATTATTACTTTTAATAATAAATCAATACTCATCAAATCTGATGAGTAAACACGATTTCTCGCATAATAAGAAGCACTCAAGTCATTTTCATAGTGAAACTGACAATATCAACACTTTTCTATACTTTTAATCAGTAATTCATGCTCAGCTCTGTAGAGTAAGCATCTTAGAGATCTGTATAGTAACAAGCGGCATGGAGCGTAAACTAGCAGATACTTTCAAGGATGAGCTTCAGGATGCGCTTGAAAGTAAAATGAAAGAGAAGGAAAACCAGCATGGAGGAGATGGACTTTCTGGGGGTTCAGATGACATTTTGCAGCACACAGTACAACGACTGTCAACCTGAGGCTGTCGGAAAGGACAAATGTGAGGCCTTGGAAGGAAGAGATATACCAATATCTGAAAAGCCATCCCAGATGTTGGAGGGGAATTGGGTGAAGGTGGGTTCAGCCTGGACGGGTCTCCAGTCCATCACAGGACACAGTAGACAGACACCCATTCACACCTACGGGACATTCAGAGTCATCAGTTAACCTGCATGTCTTTGGACTGTGGGAGGAAACCGGAGTACCCGGAGAAAACCCACACTAACACAGAGCACACGCAAACAGAAGAGCCCCAAGCCGGATTCAAACCTGTGACCCTCTTGCTGTGAGGCGACGGTGCTAACCGCTTCACTGCCGTACAGCCCGCAGGACAAAATGATGGCTGAAAATCTGAACGCTGCTTTGGCATCTGCTTTAAATCTGCTGCTCCACTAAAGGTTAAAAAGAGGCTGACTGTCAGTCATAGTGTGAATGAGATCAAGAGAATCTATCAGGCAGAAAGACGACGGTGGAAAACTGGGCTCACAGTTCACTGGAATATAGACAAGCAAACCAGGACCGCCTTTAACAAAGCAACACATCTGGTCGGGCAGGATGACTTTACCAAGATCTGTAAGGAATGTGTGAACTTAGGTTGTTTCTTCGTTGTATGTTCTTATTTGCACTTCCTGTTTTATTTTGTATTCTAACATTCCCTCTCGTTTCAGATCACTTCACTTCCTGCCTGCATGTTTGAGCACCTCCTCCTGACCCAGTTCTAACACCATTCACCTGGTTCTGATTGTCTTCCCGCCCTGATTGAGTCCACCTGTGCATCGTCAGTCCCTCACCTCCAGTTCGTCTTAGTTCCCCGTGTTCTAGCGATCCAGCGTTATTCTCTAGTGTTTTTGACTTCCTGTGTCCGACTTCTTGCTAGTGTTTTTGACCCTGTTTTTGCCTGCCGTTTTTGATACTGTTATCTGCCTTAACGTGTACCGAAGATTGCCTGTATTAAAGACCCTGATTTTTGCCTGACTCCTGAGTCCAGAATCCTGCTTTTGAGTCCTGTTCCATCTGTTACACCAGCCATTATTACAGAGAGGAACACCACAGTATTATTCTGTACTACTGACCAACTGCTCACCAATGCATCCACCCTTCACTGTTCTCTGAAGAACTGACATTGTTCTCCGATAACAAAGTAACTTCACTTAGAGCCAGTACTGCTGGTGATGGAAACACAGATGATCCCAGCAAATCCTGTAAAAATGAGAAAATTCACCTGTATCACACTAACTGATCACCTTATGTACGGACCCTGCACCTACAGCTGCTGATCCAACAGCTGCTCATTAGAGGAACTCTAGGACAGATAGTTTCAGTGCAGAGAAAATAACTTGCTGGAAGAGCTTCAGTCAGGGTTTAAAACATACAACTGAAACTGCTCAGTGGCCTCAGACAAAACTGATGGAAATAAAGTCTCAGTTCTTGTCCTCTTGGGCCTCAGTGCTGCATTTGGATGATATCCCAATCACCTGTCTTTAAAAATTGGCTGGTTTGTCTGAGGAGGGGAGGGAGGAAGCTTTATGTCAGGTACGAGGGAGCTGCCTCATCATCATTCATCATCATCAGTGAACACAATATACAGTATAGGTTTCCACAGGTATGCCGATAGACACAGTACATCTGTACATCACCTGTACGTCGAAGCATTAACTCCATTACTACCTGTCTCTTGGCAATAAATACATGCAGTCACTTCTTCAAATTAAACAAAGATAAAAAATCAAATCCTACTAGTCGGCCTACAAAAAGAGAAATACTTTTTAATAATTAAGGGAAATGAACTCCCTGAGACCTCACAGGTCTTGGTGTTATTTTAGTCCCATTTAAACAAAGTGATGAAAACAGGATTTTTCCAACTGAAACATAGCAATAGTGTGAACATGGATATATCAAGAAGAGGCAGAGACTTCAGCTCATTGGAAACTCGGCGGCTCAGTTATTAAGCAGACCTAAGAGGAGAGAACACAGTAGTTCAGTTTCAGCTGCTCTGCGCTGGCTGTGTGAATTTCCCCACTGTGGGACCAATAAAGGAATTATCTTATCTTATCTTATCTTCCTGACTGAGAAATGACTCCATATCAAACCCATAATGAGCTGGGAACACGCTACGTGGCTAACTGCTTTGTTAGCTACCTGCCTTCCAGAACGCTGCGCTCATCTGCTGCTGGTTGACTGAAGAAATGGGGGTGCAGCCTTTGTCAGTTATGCCTATATTATAACTATGGAAGAAAGCCCAGATATCAGGGACGCCAGCCTGATTTACAGCCTCTTTAACGAGCTTAGGCCTGAAACTCTTCTGTGCACATTGCTTTGCACTTATGCAGTACCGCCCGTCGTTTAAAATGTATGTAACTTGATTTATGCATTCTATGCTGTTTGCTGCTGTTTTTAATTGAACTGAATAATTCATTTCTTACACTGCATTGTAACATGTATTGTATTTTATACCTTTTTATTCTGTCTTAGCTTGTTTTTATTTAATGAGACCCACAGTCTGCTGCTTCGTCACTCATGATTTCCTTTGTCTTTTTTCTGGTCTTATTTTCTATCATCATGTTCTTACGATGTTTTTATGTTCATTTCCAGTGTAATGTCTTTATTGCTAAAGGTAGTATTTGTAACAGTTTACACGTGTTAGTTTAGCTGTGTATTGGCATTATGTGAACAGATTGTAATGTAGGCCTAACTTAAAAACTGAGACCTTCTTCTGGCCAATAACAGCCTGTAGTCTGATATCAATACAAAGGTCTCGGGACGGTTTTGCTTCATAACATTAGCTGATGAAGTAATCTACAAATGCAAGCTATTTATTATACAGTATTTGGATGGCAATTACAGATATGTTTAACTTCCTGGATTGATTTTATGTGTAAACCATGGCAAATTAAAATAAGTTAGCTGGAAAATTATTTAAAGCAAGCTACAGGAGATTGCTCATGTTTATTTTTACCCAATTTGACAATATACTGTATTGTATATTGCATAACCTTACAATATACAAAAATGCCACTTGGTCCAGCAGGAAGCTTACAAAGATCCAGTCTACAAAGTATGATATATATATATATATATATATATATATATATTAAAAAAAGAGAGAGAGAGAGAGAGAGGGAGGGGGGACAGACAGATGTCCATGTACAGACACATGCATCATAGAAAGTGAAATAAGCTCATCGGTTGATGCCACTCTCTCTGGCAGCCATGTTGGAGGTCAAATCTGAATTAAAAATGACTGTGAAGATCTTTTAACAAGTTATGAAACATTGCTAATGTAATAATGATGCCTCCATATGACCTGCCTCATCACTGTTGTTATTCTTAATGTCTGTCTCTGGTGCCACCGGGCAGGAAATCAGCTCCCTCATCAGTTAGAACCAGCAGAGGATGGACTTCCTGCACCAGCTGAAGAAACTCAGCCTGCCACAGACCATAAGGGTGCACTTCTACTCGGCCATCATCGAGTCCATCCTCACCTCCTCCATCACGGTCTGGTTGGCTGCTGCCACTGCCAGGGACAAGACCAGGCTGCAGCAGGCCATGGGTGCTGCAGAGAAGGTGATTGGCTGTAGCCTTCCCTCCCTCCAGGAGCTGTACGCCTCCAGGGCCTTGAGGAGGGCAGGGAACATCCCGAACACCATCTCTTTCAGACTAACGAAGAGGTTCAGGTCCATCAGGACTGATTGTTTGCACACTGGCAATATTTGTCTGTTTATGTGTTTGTTTTATTTTTTTGTTTTTATATCTTAAAGTGACATAGTTAGATATTGTTCCTCTCTTAATTTTACTGCTGGGGTCAGAGTATAGCTGATACACATGGCAATAAAATAAAGATTCTGATTGTGATTCTGAAACAAGACAGAGTCAAGCAGCTTCACCAGAAACTCCTTCAGCTCAGCCTCCAGCGGGGCCTCCAGCAGTGGCTGGGGGGTCGGGAGGTGGAAGCTCCACGCCGGGCAGCAGCTCCTCCTCCAGCCAGGGGCAGAGCGTTGCCTCGCTGCTCCACCAGTCCCTGCTGGGAGCCAACACCGAAACCCCACTGCTGAAGGCCCTGGAGGGAAGGGAGGCATGGCAGAACTAGACTCAGGCCTGCACAGGGCGATGCCAGACCCTTCTGAAGGGGTTCTGGTGCTCGGAAACACTACTGCTTTGGTCCACAAGGACCACCAAAACCAAACATAATTAAAATTCCTCATAGTGTTGAATCCACTGATTGAATCTGAAAATTAAAAGAATTTCTGATTATTGTTCACAGCCTGTAGCTACAAACTGAAATGACATGAGCAGCATAAGGAATGTTAATTGAATATGTTTGTGATGTGGCACATTAAAATAACGTGTAGCTTACTTACTGTGGAAAACAGAGACATCGTAAAAGACCCACTCTTATTACAGACTTATTCTCAGATGAGATGTACAAGCGACTTAAGAGAGTTTGTGGCATTCACTGATTTTCTCATGTTTTTTCTCTTATGTTCGAGTGAAATGATCCAGATCTGTCGTACGAGCCATGTGCAGACTGCATTTGTCCACAGAAGGGAAAAAACACATAGATTTATCCTGAAACCATCTGAGTTTTAAAAATATGGTGGAAGTTCGGCAATAAAAGACTCTAACTTCTGATTTAGCGCTATGCTAACTTGATGTTCTCAGGGGTTGTGAGGCTCAGACCAGTTACCCAGACCCGTCGTAATCTGCCCCTCTCCAGCTCTTAGGCCATGTTTTCCTGTTTCATGTCTTTCATTCATGTTTTGTGTTTCCTGTTTGATTTTGTTATTCACCTCTGCTCTCCTTTCAGATCACTTCATTTCCTGTCTTTGTGTGTTTTCCTGCCAGTTTTGATAGTCTGACCTTATTATTTTCACCTGTCCCCCATTAGTCCCCAGTAACCCAGCAACCTTCCCCCTGAGCTGCGTCAGTCAGCAGCTCCTACGCAGCAGCTGTCTCTTATGGTAGGGCTTCAGCTGCTTACGGTTTCCTGGCTCCACCGGCTCACCTGCTTGTCTTGTCTCTGGTTGAAAACTGCTACTCAACAGCCAGAACCCCAGTCGTCGGCCGCCCTGCTGGTAACCAACCAGTCATCAGTTGTGCATTGCCTTTCTTGACTCCAAGTCCCGGGCCTCCATTGAGATCGGGACCATGATCGTGTTTCACTGGAGTCCCGTTTCCGTGATGTGTTGCCTTTAGGTCCCATATCCATGGTTGTGTCCCAGTGGGTTCCAGTCTCTGTGTCTGTCCTCTGTTGGGATCCAGCTGGGACAGCCTGGGGGGCACTGTCATTATCTGCCCTGCTCCAACGTCATGTTGTTTTCTATGTCTGTCATTCATGGTTGGAGTTCCTGTATTATTTTGTTTCTCTGAAAGCAGAAGAGAGCTTCCTCTAGTTCCAGATCACTTCACTTTGTGCCTTTGTGTGATTGGCTGGCTGCTCTTATTGGTTTCACCTGTCCCCTACCTCCTGCTCACCTGTTGTCACTGCTCTGATTCATCTGTCTCTACATGTACCAGCTCAGTTCCTCTGTTCTTTGTTGCTTTGTCTTCATCTCTTGCTTAGAATCCTGTTCCCTGTTTCCTGCCTGTTGTTTAGCCTCTAAGCCTTTAAGCCACTTCCATTATTTTTGAATTGGGTCCTTCCCCTGCTGCTAAAGAAGCAGTGTCTGTTTTTGACTCTGTTGCTGCTGTTTGGATTGGTAAAGAGACTGGTATGGCCATTTTCAAACGGGTGCCTTGACCTCTGATGTGTGAATGAAAATGGCTTTTATTTATTTATTTATTTACCCACAAGTCTATGCAACTTGACATTTACCTTGCACATGCATTGTTTAGAAGCATTTCAGAACCATGGACAGCGCTGCTTCCTGTGTATAGGAGTCCTGTGTGCTGTCCATGGTACTGAAATGATAGGCGGGAGAGAGAGAGGGAGATAGAGGGAGAGAGGGAGAGAGAGGGAGAGAGGGGAATATATATATATCTTTATATATATATATATATATATATATATATATATATATGTGTGTGTATATACTGTATATATATATATACACACACACACACACACACATATATATATGTTATTATAGATCTATATATATAGGAAGAGGGAGAGAGAGAGGAATATATATATATATATATATATATATATATATATATATATATATATATATATATATATATATATTGTATATATATATTATAGCCTTTTATTATAGCCTTTCTGACACTATTGCATTGTATTGAGTCTGGTCTGGAGTCTGGTCTGGAGTCTGGTCTGGAGTCTGGTCTGGTGTCTGGTCTGGAGTCTGGTCTGGAGTCTGGTCTGGTATCTGGTCTGGAGTCTGGTCTGGAGTCTGGTCTGGTGTCTGGTCTGGAGTCTGGTCTGGTGTCTGGTCTGGAGCCTGGTCTGGAGTCTGGTCTGGAGTCTGGTCTGGTGTTTGGTCTGGTGTCTGGTCTGGAGCCTGGTCTGGAGTCTGGTCTGGAGTCTGGTCTGGTGTCTGGTCTGGTGTCTGGTCTGGAGCCTGGTCTGGAGTCTGGTCTGGAGTCTGGTCTGGTGTTTGGTCTGGTGTCTGGTCTGGAGCCTGGTCTGGAGTCTGGTCTGGAGCCTGGTCTGGTGTTTGGTCTGGTGTCTGGTCTGGAGTCTGGTCTGGAGTCTGGTCTGGTGTCTGGTCTGGAGTCTGGTCTGGTGTCTGGTCTGGAGCCTGGTCTGGAGTCTGGTCTGGAGTCTGGTCTGGTGTTTGGTCTGGTGTCTGGTCTGGAGCCTGGTCTGGAGTCTGGTCTGGAGTCTGGTCTGGTGTCTGGTCTGGTGTCTGGTCTGGAGCCTGGTCTGGTGTCTGGTCTGGAGCCTGGTCTGGAGTCTGGTCTGGAGCCTGGTCTGGTGTTTGGTCTGGTGTCTGGTCTGGAGCCTGGTCTGGAGTCTGGTCTGGAATCGGACTGACCTGCTCTACATGGTGTTTTATTTCAGGTTTCTTCAGGGAGTGCAGGACCACTGGGGGCTCCGTGGCTTCCTGTCTGGGTGTCACTTGTCTGCATGGATTGTGTTCGTGAATCTGCTGGTGTTATGAGCAGCGCTCGTGTCTGTGCTTGTGTGTTCTGGTGTGTTCTTGTGTGTGTGTGTGTGTGTGTGTGTGTGTGTGTGGGGGGGGGGGGGGGGGGGTTAGCTGCTAGCTTAGCCTGCTGAGACGAGGGGATATGAGGAGGAGTTAAATCCTGGATCTGTGGAGATAAGGATTAGCTGATCCTGACAACAGAAGGCAGGTCGTGATTCTCTGTAACTGAACAGACGAACTAAAAATGGGCACCAGCCAACTTCTAGACAGATTCCCCCAGAAACTAAAGGTGGTTGTGTGGTACAGGGAGGGGACCCCTGAGCTTGAATTCATTTGAAACCAGACCCCAAATGACGCAAAATCTGTCAACCTATCAACAGTCTTGCCTCCCTGTATTGGCCAGCTCCCAGCATGCATTTGGTCATTGGTGAACTGTAGCAGCTGCAGCCCAAACAAGAGCAAACTTTTCAGCAGTTGTTCCTTGTATAGAGCTCAACAGTGAGGAAGTGAATTATTAGCCAATAATCAGTATCAATAATGTCCTAATCATCCACAGTAGACTATGGTAGAATGCGGTAAATGGACTTTATAGCGTCTATCTAGTCTTCTGACCACTCAAAGCTCTTTACACCACATGTCACATTCAGGGTCTGATCTAAATACTCATCCACACTCGATGGCTCAGCCTTCCAGGTCCAACGGACCAACATCGTGAAAACAGTTCACACAAATGTGTTTCTGAAAACATTTGAGATGAGAAATGAGGCACGTAGTGGCTGAATAACCTGTCTGCATTTTACATCGACAATGGTTAAACATTTACAGATGATTTATTAAATTATTATGTACAGTCTTATAACTTATAACATTCTTCTCATGTTTCTCATGTTTTATGGTTATAATTCATCTCGTAGCCGGTTGGATTGATTCCATGCTTGAAACTGTATATTAGTAATTTCTGAAACATCGATGGAGAGTTTGAATGGGAAATTCACTTCTGGAACAGATCTGTTGAAAATGATTTTCACATTATCGTTTTATTATTTTTGAGCTGTTAGGTGAGACTGCTGACCAAGTTAGTTCAGTTTTACTGAAGTCCTACGTTGTTTTTACTGTTTCATTTATCTTCATCTGCAGGTTTCTTGTCTTGTTTTTGTGCTCTATGTAACATAACTACAGTTTTGCACTGGAATCTGTGCAGAACTCCATTCAGTTCAGTTCAGTTCAGTTCAGTTCAACATGGCTTTATTGGCATGTAAGCAAAGAACAATCATCACAATGTCAAATACACTGAACCAAATAAAGAAAACTAATTCATTCATTGATCCTTTATTCAGCCCCTCCTCTGACAGACAGCCTGCATTAACGGAGGGAGATAAAAGAGGAAACAGTCTGCTAGAAATCCAAAGTGTCAGTAATGCTTCCTCATCCTTTTCCCTCGAGCCTGCGCAGAGGATTTATAATTCATACATAAAGATTGAATGATTATTGTTGCAGTCTTAATCCAAATTGCACTTTGCCCCAAACGTGTTACGTCAGCAGCCCTGGACCCCCCTCTCCCTGTCACAGACACAAAAACCGCTGGAAGCCTCTTTCTGCTCGGAGACCCGCCGCGTCCAGTCGTGCCAAAACGAATATTTCCGCTGTCAGCTGGGTGACGCAGAGTGGCCGTGGCACCGCGCTGAACGCCGCAGGGGGAACCGGGCTTTAGGGTTACCGCGCGTTTCTCTCTCCCCCCCTTAGTCCTGGGTTGAGTGACTCCGTTTTGGTCCACTCTGTTTTTGCCGCGGCTTTTAGCTCTCACCGCCTTCCACCATTACGTCCCAAAGCAAAACGGACTTCTTAGCGCTTGCTTCTCGGACTCTCCAGAGGAAGAGAATCGTCGCCGCCGTGATTGGCATTGTCATGGTTTTGGCACTCATCATCGCGATTCCCCTGCTGGTCCAAACTTCCAAGACCGATGCGCACTACGAGATGATGGGCACCTGTCGGATGATCTGTGACCCGTACAACCCCAAACCAAGCGCCACGGCACTGGAGGTCATGCAGGACCTGAGCGCCGTCCCCTCTCCGACATTTGTTCAAGGGACTAAAGGCGAGCCGGGTCGGCCCGGGAAACCTGGGCCGAGGGGGCCGCCCGGCGAACCGGGGAAACCGGGTCCGAGAGGGCCGCCGGGGGATAGAGGAGATTCTGGAAAGACGGGGTATCCCGGGGTAGTGGGCACAGCGCGGACCGAGACCGGAGGAGACCTCGGCTCTGCCATCGGCGGGGCAAAGATCGCGTTTTATGTGGGTCTGAAAAACCCTCACGAGGGATACGAAGTGTTAAGGTTCGATGACGTAGTCACGAACCTGGGGAACCACTACGACCCGACGACCGGCAAGTTCACATGCCAAGTGTCTGGGATTTACTACTTCACCTATCATGTGCTGATGCGCGGCGGAGACGGCACGAGCATGTGGGCAGACTTGTGCAAAAACGGACAGGTAACTTTCCCTTAGTGAAGGCGAGCCTGAAACGCGCTGAAACAAAGTCAGTGAGGTTCCTGTACCGTGCGTGAAGCAGCATAGCCATGGAGAGCGGCTGCGCACTCAGAAACCTAAAATCCATCAATCCATCAATCAAACATCAATCCATCAATCCATCAATCCATGAGCGTGTGGATGTTGGTTCTTTGTCCCGTTTGTGAAACATGTCGATGCTGGATAAAAGCTCTGTCTCTCTTCTTTGGCAGGTGCGAGCCAGTGCCATAGCGCAGGACGCAGACCAGAACTACGACTACGCCAGCAACAGCGTCGTCCTGCATCTGGACTCCGGGGACGAGATTTATGTCAAACTGGACGGTGGCAAGGCCCACGGCGGAAACAACAACAAATACAGCACGTTTTCCGGCTTCCTTTTGTTCCCGGACTGAAGTGGGATCATAGCAGCCCTCCATCCTGCCATGACAGACATGAAGCGCTCAGCCGGGCCAGCCCTGCTGACCAGACCGACCACGGGAGGAGCGACCTGCGCTTCAGTCCGTCTTAAAAGATCACGTTTCTCATACAGTATATGAGACTAATAATCATCACTTATTTCAACAACAGTTTCACATGCTTTGTTGATTTTAACAAAAATCAAAAAGCAGATCTCTCCACTGTTGTGGTACGTTCACGGACCCTTCTGAAACAGGATGTTCTGCTTTAGAAATAAGTGAAATTATTATGATAAATTCAAATAAGGATCCATACATATAATAAGCTCAGAGGTGTTTCCTTTCATTGTTCTGAGACTCTGCTGCAGATGAACAACGTTCACACAAAGGATTCAGCGTCTATATTTGCAGTGCAGGTGTTGTAGTATTTTCTCTTTGTGCATTTTGTGGCGTTGAGGTTGTGTATTGCTCTGGAGAGTCGGTGTAGTGAAACTGAGCTGAAACGGCCTGGCTGGCCACCCCGGTGTACAGAGGACATTGTTGTGTGACATCATGCTATTTTGCTTGAAAGTGTGTCTCACAAAGATATATGTAAAGAATCAATGGAAATCAGTGAGCCCGTATAAACTGTCGTCTACAATTAACTGTCCACCGATGTTGCAAAATGTTCCTTTATGTCTTCATATTCCTCTATAAAGGTTAATAATTTCAATAAATGACTGACTTGTACGTTGGTGTGGGAGTTGGCTGTCAGAAAGGGCACCAAGCTGTAGTCAGAGTGGCGCTGAGGCCAAATGTGTCAGGTGATCGGAGGTCATGTGATCCAGCAGCAGTTTGACTGCCGGTGTCACAGCCAGCAGGCGGATCGTTCTGTGGACAGTTTCCAAAAGAAAATCCACTTAGTGTGTGAATGCATGTGTGTGACATACGGCAGGGAAATTCACTCCAGTATACACTCGTGTAGCGTTTTACAGTACTTGTACTTTACCTGAGTATTTCCATTTTATTCTACTTCATACATCTACTGTATTACAGTTCAGGAGGAATTATTGTACTTTTTATTTCTCCACATCACGGATGATGATCTGACATAACAAAGACATTATAAAGTTCATCGTTGGAGATTAAAGTGTGACCAGAAACAACCGGGGCTCCTTGTCATGGTTCACCAAAAGGGATTTCCCCTCTCAACTTGCCACAGTTTCATAGAAGCCCCCCCCCCCGCCATATACATATATGTACACACATACTTATAATAATACAGTATATAAATACATTAATCACATGGGACACTTTATTGCATGTAGAGCACTTTTGGACTTTCTGGACTTTTACTTAAATGAGAGTTTGACTGCAGGACTTTTACTGCTGTCAGGTTAACATGAGCATGTTAATGTTGTTGTACCAGTACGAATCTGAGCACTTCACCACCGGAGACATAAAGAGACAGTGTGTGTGTGTGTGTGTGTGTGTGTGTGTGTGTGTGTGTGTGTGTGATGGATGGCCTTGTTCCGGCCACGTCCTGCTTGCGTATTGTGGTGGACAGTGATCCATTCCTGCTCTGATAAATGTTGAGACGAGGCTGTATGAGTGTCCCATTAATTAAGTCCACAGATTAGCACATCACACTCTGTCCAGGACCAATGTCTTCGTTAATCTGTGAGGACACTGACAGCATGTTTTCTCTTCAGATCCTTCAGGCATAAAGCATCACATCCGGCAGGTAAACCTTCCTCATTCATTTGTGAATCCCAGCTCTCGGGTCAAACCTATTGAACATTTGGATGTCAGCCCTCCTTTTTGCTTGTCATAGACTGATCCTCAAAGTGTGTCATGCAGGGTTTAAAATGAGTCTGCTAATGTTAGTCAGTAGTTAGTGTATATGTTTTTATATATATGCTCTCATATCCCCAACTGTCCTCTCAGCATCCTCAGACCATGGTGAAGTGATGGAGGTGTGTAATGAGAACTGTGGTAGAAAATATTCTGGTGTTTTCAGCAAAGATTAAGCCACATTATGGAAAAAACAACTTATTTTGTTTGTGGTAGGAATAAAAATTTTAAAAAGTGCTGAGTAAAACTGAAAGGAAGAGAATAATGTAGAAATGCTGGAGTGTTAGTAGGCAGCAGACAGTGGACTGTGGACAGTGGACAGGGGGACTCCTGCTGCCTTCAGGTGCTCCTTAGAAACTCGGACTTCTGGGGCATCAAAAAAGTTTTCAGTCAGAACTTAAAATATACCCTGAATTTTTCTCACATTATTTTTCATTCATATTCCTTTTGTTAAAGGGGAAGTCCGACGATTTTGTACATTAAACTTTCTTTATAGGTCTTGAGGAGAAAAAGTAGTAAAAAGCCTTTAGTGTCTTCAGAGGGAGCTGTGTGGAGTCTGATGAATGTCCTCTAGTGGTGACAATTAAACGGTAAATGAACTTGCATTTATACAGCGCTTTCCTGGTCTTCCAGCCACTCAGAGCTCTTCACATACATTCACACACATCGACATGTGAGCGGAGCAGCCGGGATCGAACCACCGACATGATCGGTGGACGGCCTGCTCTGCCCTCTGAGCCACAGCTGCCCAGTCTTTGTTGGTTGAAGAGGTCTTACCGGACCTCTGGAGCCCAGAGATAGAGGCTCCAGACGACAAGAGCAACTGCTAGCATAACACACCTGAATCTCCAAAGGAAAGTGTTGGTGGTCAGATTGCATTGTGGGTAATGTAGGCACCAGGTTTTGACCAGGAAGAAGAACGTGTGGAATAAAAAGATGATATCTCCAGTTCTGTTTTTTTTTTTTAGGAGTGCTTTTAACTGAAAATCAACTAAACATAAAATAATTAAAATAACTGAGACATTAATATGACGACGACGACGACGATGATGATGATGATGATGATGACGACGATGATGATGATGATGAATATACCCCTGTAAACACAGTGCATGGCCACGTGAACACTTCAGCAGCAGGGACAGAGCATGTGGTTCCCACCCGGCCAAAAGGGGGCACAGAGATGTTATATGGAGTTACATAACAGAGTGTGGTCAACCGAATGTGGCCATTCGTGGGGGGGCAGATTTGACGTTTGTAATTTGAACAACAACAAAAAAAAACAACAACAAAAAACCCCAATAAACTTCAATAACAATCCAATAAACGTAATTCATTGGCCTTCAGCAGAAACAAACCATTCATGTTTTCCCTCCTACACAGACTGCCGGAGGTCAGAGTCGATGCCTATAAGACCTTAAACGTTGACCTGTATCCACTGTGGGAACACTGCTGCATCGTCTGCGAACCAATAAATTATTCACTCTAACTTCAGCTGTCGATGTTTCTTGACTCTGATTTCTTTCTCTGTCGTGACGGCGGCCTCGGTCAGCCCTTCTGTCTCCGTCTCACTTCCTCCACTAACTCTGAGGAACTTGACCTGCCCATCTCCACCTGTCCACCAGATACCTTCAGACTTTCCCACATCCACCTGCTCACCTGTTCACATTCCCAAATCATCCCCACCTGCTGACACACCTGCCTCTCATTATCTTATCAGCTCCTCAGTGTGTACCGTTGGACCAGCTCACGCCGTTTCCCTTTGCCAGTTTGTCATGTTGTGCGCAGTGTGTGTTCCAGCCATCTGTACCTCTTCCTGATTTTCTGTCTGTTATTTGTGTTTCTGACCTGCTGCCTTGTCCCATTAACAGTAACTGTGGACAACTGTGATTTCTCAAAGTTTGATCTGTTACATTTCATCCTGCCCCGAATTTCCCTCCGGGGATTAATAAAGGTTCATGTTATCTTATCTTATCTTATCTTTGATGGGCACGTTAAAGAAATAACCACCTCCACAGCATAGCTAAAGTTAGGTCCCTCAGTCTTTGGCTGATGCAGAGATCCTCATTCCCACCTCTGCTTCATTTAGACTTGATTATTATAATGCTGTCAGGCATAATGTGTGCTCGCACTAGAAGTCTTCAAATGGTTCAGAATGCTGTAGCAACGATTTGAACTAAAACTAGACAATATGAGCTTATTGCACAAGTTTTCTAGTCGATCTGCCTGCAGCCCACCTACGTTGAGTCGCTTCCGGCGCAGGCTCCACTGTCAGGATCGGAAATGCACACAAAAAATTCAATATATAATCGTGTAGACATGATGGTGGTGGAAGTGATTTTCTTGTTAATTTATAATTAATTAAGTATTGATTTTGCCTCTTTTGGGTATTTATGCCAATGTAATGTTACAACATGTTAATGTTGTAATGGAGTTAGGGCGGCAGTAGCTCAGTCCGTAGGGACTTGGTTTAGGAATCGGAGGGTCACCGGTTCCAACATGGACCAAGACCAACTAGTAGCTGGAGAGGTGCCCCTGAGCAAGGCACCAAACCCCCAACTGCTCTGGGCGCTTGTCAGGAGCAGCCCCCTCACTCTGACATCTCTCCAATGATGCAGGTATGTGTACTGTGTAAAAACTGAATTTCCCTATGGGGATTAATAAAGGTTCATCTTATGTTATCTCATTTTATCTTCATCGCTGAAATAACTACAGTATTTTATTTACACACAATTTATTCTGTCAAAATATGTTCATATAGCCTAGCAACAAAAATTCACAGAAAACCATTAAGCTTGTTGACTGAAGCCTCTCTTCCCTAATTTCTCAAACAACACACAGGTACTTCTCATTCATAATTTTCCTTTGAAGAATAATATACTACAGTATTGTACTCAGCTGAATTTAATGTGAGAAATGAGTTATTTGATTTACGGAGAGAAGCTGCTGCGTCTACTTGTACTATAAACCTGACGATCTTTAGAAGAGATAAAATAAATCCAGCTGGAACAGATTAGCTAAAATCTTAACTATGTAAGTGATGTCGGCACATGGTGGACAGGAATAATTAAATAATTATTATGTCATAAGCCTCAACATCTGAAATATAATATTTATCATATATACTACTACTTCTATAATATATTATTTGTGTGTTATTACAGTAGGTGGTTCCACCTAACGGGGCTGCAGGGTGGTGCAGTGGTTAGCACTCTCGCCTCACAGCCAGAGGGTCACAGGTTCGATTCTGATTGGGACTCTTCTGTGTGGAGTCTGCATGTTCTCCCCGTGTCAGCGTGGGTTTTCTCCGGGTACTCCGGCTTCCTCCCACAGTCCAAAGACATGCTGTTTAGGTTAACTGATGACTCTAAATTGCCCGTAGGTGTGGATGTGAGCGTGAATGGTTGTCTGTCTCTATGTTGTCTGTCTCTATGTGTCCTGTGATGGACTGGAGACCTGTCCAGGTGAACCCGCCTTCGCCCAATGCCAGCTGGGATCGGCTCCAGACCCCCCACGACCCCTAAGTGGTTGACAATGGATGGATGGATGGTTCCACCCAACGCCTACATGTACTATCCTCTGATGGTCTTTACTCACTATCATTTCACTTTTTAGACTTTTTATTTATTTATTTATTTATTTATTTATTTATTTTCATTATAGCTTCTCTTGTGTATTCCATGTCACATTTACTTCTAATTGTCTGTGCTATTTCTGTCCTTGTGCTGCTGAAACAAGTAAATTTGCACTTGGGGCGTTGGGTAAATAAGGCTTGTCTTAACATTAGGGCTGTCACAGTTAATGCCACAGTAATGCATTAATGCAAATTTTTAACATGACTAATTTCTTTAATGCATTAATGCAACTTGCGACTTTTAATTAACCTCTTAAAAATCCGATGGTCCACCTTTGGGGCCAGCTGCAGGGTTTCATAGGAAACTACACAAATATAAAATTTTACAACATTACAGGTCATCGTACATACCCTTCAGTTCAATTAAGATTATTTCACACAGCCAGCAAAGTTTTGGCACGATGTGAAAACAAAGGTTATGATATTGTAACCTTAGTTCTACTCCATGAGTATTACTCCTCCAATCACAGGCACTTTGCATAAACGTAGCCTGCCAATCAGGTTTCTCAAGCATTGCCTGGTATCGCATGCCCTCTTCAGCAAGAGGTGCAGGAGTGGCAGAGCCTCCTTGGTGCCTACAGAACCAGGGTTACAATATCGTAACCTTTGTTCTAAGTCTCACAGGCTCCGCCCTCTACTAGACTCTATGGGTACAGAGGGTGGAGCCTGATGGATGGACACCCTGCCTTGCCACCACACAATCAAGACCGGCTAAGGATTAGACACCACAGCCCACCTACTTCTTTATAATCTATGCCACCACAGCGGAGAAGTAGGGGGCCCTCGTCACATCAGATAGTGCACAACTGATTTAGAAGAAGAAGATAGAAGATAGTCCTTTATTAGTCCCGCTAGGGGAAATTCAATTTTTTTCACTCTGTTAACTAATACACACACATGCACAAACAGGTCCATATACATGCAACAATTGGAGAGATGTCAGAGTGAGGGGGCTGCTCCTGACAAGCGCCCCGAGCAGTTGGGGGTTTGGTGCCTTGCTCAGGGGCACCTCGGCAGTGCCCAAGAGGTAAACTGGCACCTCTCCAGCTACCAGTTCACACTCAGTTTTTGGTCCATGTCGGGACTTGAACCGGTGACCCTCCGGTTCCCAAGCCAACTCCCTACAGACTGAGCTACTGCCGCCCAATTTGGGTAAAGTCATGGTCTTACCCTGCCAGGGTCAAAAACAACCAGTAGACAACCTCCACACCATGTTCCCCCAGTTATCAAGGAGCAGAGGACCAGGTGGGTGTACCATGTCCAGAGGGGGTGCAGCAGTGAACTGCCATTTTTTACAAAACTAGATCTCTGAAATGAGCTGATGAGGCTTTTTGGGACCTGAAATGCTGGTTCACCTCGGCACTGGTTCTCAGACCCCTTGCTCCAGTTAGTCATCAAAGTCTATGCTTCTGACTTGGAGGTGGGGGCAGTACTCTCTTAAGGATAATGATGTTCACCTTTGTGATTTGTTTTCTAGGAGATTTTCCTCAGTGAAGGGAAGTTGTGATGTGGGCAACTGAAAGCTGCTGGTCCATAACTTGGTGCTGGATGAGTGGAGGTGCTGGTTGGAGGGGCTGAACAGCCATTCTTGGCCTGGACTGACCACAAGAACCTGGAATACATCACGACTGCTAGGTTGTTAAACTCTCACCAAGATAGGTGAGAGTTTAACAATAGGTGGGGGCGGCAGTAGCTCAGTCTGTAGGGAGTTGGCTTGGGAACCGGAGGGTCACCGGTTCAAGTCCCGACATGGACCAAAAAACTGAGTGTGAACTGGTAGCTGGAGAGGTGCCAGTTTACCTCTTGGGCACTGCCGAGGTGCCCCTGAGCAAGGCACCAAACCCCCAACTGCTCGGGGCGCTTGTCAGGAGCAGCCCCCTCACTCTGACATCTCTCCATTAATGCATGTATGTGTGTTTCAGGTCTGCATGTACCATGTATAAGTTAAACAGAGTGTAAATTGAATTTCCCCATTGTGGGACTAATAAAGGTTGATCTTCTTCTCTTCTTCTTCAATGTTTTTTAATTGCATGATCTTCACCCTGTCTTATTGCCCTGGCCGAACAGGGACTGCTGTTCTGCCCCCACCTGCGTTGTTGGTGCAATCACCTGGGGCAAAGAGCGTGAGGTGAAGTGCTTGAGCCAAGGGGATGGAGGTCATGTTGTTTCACGTTTTCTGTATACAGTACATGCCCTTCCCCAAGATGTGGTTTCTGACCCAGGTCCCCAGTTTGCTCCCCAGTTTTGGAAGTAGTTCTGTAGGTTAATTGGCACCATGGCCAGCCTCTCCTCTGGTTACCAGCCCAGTCTAACGGGCAGACAGAACAGTGCAATTAGGATCTGGAGACGAGGCTCCATTGTTTGGTGTCACAGAGCCCTTCTTGATGGGGTCAGCAGTTAATTTGGATTTAGTTTGCCCATAACTCTCTTCAAGACATCGTTGTTGAGGGAGAGGTCTCCATGGTGACCTGAATGCTACAAGAGAGTGACTGACAGGCGTCGCACTCCATCTCCTCATTATCAGGCAGGTACATTTTGGCGAGGAAAAACTAGCATGGCCAGTTTCAGAGGGGTCCGTTGACCTCTGACCTCCAGATGTGTGGCTGTAAATGGGTTCTCTGGGTCCCCACCAGTCTCCCCTTTACAGACATGCCCACTTTCTGATAGTCCCAGTCAGTCTGGATCAAGTCCTAGTCAAGTCAGCACTCTGACACACTGATGATGACAGTTGGTGGGTTAATAATCAAATGTAATGAAATCTGAAGATTTGGGATTTTTAGTCATAATTTAAATTACTTTCAAATTGTTTTAAAAATGTTTAAACTTGTGTACTATATGATGTGTTCATGCACTTTGCATTAGATGGATCCCAACTTGTTCCCTGGTCAAAGGACACATAATCCCTAAAGTGTGGTTAAAAGACGTCAGCAGTTGGACCTACAGAGGAAAGCATCCAGGTGGCATCATGGTCAGATGCCCAAAACTGGATGGTGACATTGTGAAGGAATGGTGCTCTACGCGGGGCTGAGTAAACCCATGTTGGTTGGCTGTACCTGTGATCTCACTCTTTTAGTCACTACTCAGAGCTTGTGACCATTGGGGCGGCAGTAGCTCAGTCTGTAGGGAGTTGGCTTGGGAACCGGAGGGTCACCGGTTCAAGTCCCGACATGGACCAAGAACTGAGTGTGAACTGGTAGCTGGAGAGGTGCCAGTTTACCTCTTGGGCACTGCCGAGGTGCCCCTGAGCAAGGCACCAAACCCCCAACTGCTCGGGGCGCTTGTCAGGAGCAGCCCCCTCACTCTGACATCTCTCCATTAATGCATGTTTGTGCATGTGTGTGTTCAGGTCTGCATGTACCGTGTATAAGTTAACAACAGAGTGAAAAAATTGAATTTCCCCTCGTGGGACTAATAAAGGACTATCTTCTTCTTCTTCTTCTTCTTCTTCTTCTTCTTCTTCTTCATAGCTGGCATATTAACTGGTGAATAGACAGCTTCACCTTTGTCAGGGAGAGTCTTTGCCATGTTGGTCCACATCTAAGATAAGATAAGATAAGATGAACCTTTATTAGTCCCCGGAGGGAAATTCGGGTGTCATAGCAGCATCAACAACATTACAGATGAATACAGTCTAGTAAAAATTAAAAGAGAAGGTGCAGTGAAGAGAATTGACAATAAAATAAATCAGTAACAGTAATCAGTAAAGTGCAGCAGCTGGTGAGTATTCTATATGCAGAGCATATGTATGTAATTATATAATTATATGTAATTATATACATTTGGTCCAGGAATAAATACGGATGATCAGAGTCACATGGGGGTCAGACCTTGGTTCTGGTGCTCAGACCTTGGTTCTGGAGCCTGATGGCCACCAACAGAAAGGACCGACCCAGACGGTTTGTAGTGGGCCGAGGGGGGATCGGTCTCTGGCTGAATGGACTCCTCATCTGGACCAGTTGGTCATAGAGGGGGTGGGAGGGGTTCTCCTCCTGGTCCTCCCCTCTGCTACCACCTCCAGACTGTCCAGCTCACATCCAACCACAGACCCAGCCCTCCTCACCAGTTGGTTCAGTTTGGTGGCATCTCTGGTGCTGATGCCCCCCCAACATACCACTACTACTACTACTACCTCTACTGCTACTACTACAGACTGGTAAAACATCTGGAGTAGCCTGTTGCACATGTACTACTACTACTACTACTACTGCTACTACTATAGGCTGGTAAAACATCTGGAGTAGCCTGTTGCACATGTACTACTACTACTACTACTGCTACTACTGCTACTACAGACTGGTAAAACATCTGGAGTAGCCTGTTGCACATGTACTACTACTACTACTACTGCTACTACTATAGGCTGGTAAAACATCTGGAGTAGCCTGTTGCACATGTACTACTACTACTGCTACTACTACTACTACTGCTACTACAGACTGGTAAAACATCTGGAGTAGCCTGTTGCACATGTACTACTACTACTACTACTACTACTGCTGCTACTACAGACTGGTAAAACATCTGGAGTAGCCTGTTGCACATGTACTACTACTACTACTACTACTACTACTGCTACTACAGACTGGTAAAACATCTGAAGTAGCCAGTTGCACATGTACTACTACTACTACTACTGCTACTACTACTACTACTGCTACTACAGACTGGTAAAACATCTGGAGTAGCCTGTTGCACATGTACTACTACTACTACTACTGCTGCTGCTACTACAGACTGGTAAAACATCTGGAGTAGCCTGTTGCACATGTACTACTACTAATACTACTACTACTGCTGCTGCTGCTACTACAGACTGGTAGAACATCTGGAGTAGCCTGTTGAACACGTACTACTACTACTACTACTACTACTACTACTGCTCCTACTACAGACTGGTAAAACATCTGGAGTAGCCTGTTGAACACGTTGAAGGTCCTCAGCCTTCTCAGGAAGAATAGTTTGCTCTGTCCCTTCCTGTAGAGGCCTCAGAGTTGTTGGACCAGTCCAGTTTACTACTACTACTACTACTACTACTGCTACTCCCTTCCTGTAGAGGCCTCGGAGTTGTTGGACCAGTCCAGTTTACTACTACTACTACTACTACTACTACTACTACTACTACTACTACTCCCTTCCTGTAGAGGCCTCGGAGTTGTTGGACCAGTCCAGTTTACTACTACTACTACTACTACTACTCCCTTCCTGTAGAGGCCTCGGAGTTGTTGGACCAGTCCAGTTTACTACTACTACTACTACTACTACTCCCTTCCTGTAGAGGCCTCGGAGTTGTTGGACCAGTCCAGTTTACTACTACTACTACTACTACTCCCTTCCTGTAGAGGCCTCGGAGTTGTTGGACCAGTCCAGTTTACTACTACTACTACTACTACTACTACTACTATTACTACTCTCTTCCTGTAGAGGCCTCGGAGTTGTTGGACCAGTCCAGTTTACTACTACTACTACTACTACTACTACTACTACTACTCTCTTCCTGTAGAGGCCTCGGAGTTGTTGGACCAGTCCAGTTTACTACTACTACTACTACTACTACTACTACTACTCTCTTCCTGTAGAGGCCTCGGAGTTGTTGGACCAGTCCAGTTTACTACTACTACTACTACTACTACTACTACTACTACTCTCCTCTGTGGGGGGTCCTGTAGAGGCCTCGGAGTTGTTGGACCAGTCCAGTTTACTACTACTACTACTACTACTACTACTACTACTCTCTTCCTGTAGAGGCCTCGGAGTTGTTGGACCAGTCCAGTTTACTACTACTACTACTACTACTACTACTACTACTACTCTCTTCCTGTAGAGGCCTCGGAGTTGTTGGACCAGTCCAGTTTACTACTACTACTACTACTACTACTACTACTACTCTCTTCCTGTAGAGGCCTCGGAGTTGTTGGACCAGTCCAGTTTACTACTACTAGTACTACTACTACTACTACTACTACTCTCTTCCTGTAGAGGCCTCGGAGTTGTTGGACCAGTCCAGTTTACTACTACTACTACTACTACTACTACTAGTACTACTACTACTACTCTCTTCCTGTAGAGGCCTCGGAGTTGTTGGACCAGTCCAGTTCCACTACACTACTACTACTACTACTACTACTCTCTTCCTGTAGAGGCCTCGGAGTTGTTGGACCAGTCCAGTTACTACTACCTACTACTACTACTACTACTACTCTCTTCCTGTAGAGGCCTCGGAGTTGTTGGACCAGTCCAGTTTACTACTACTACTACTACTACTACTACTACTCTCTTCCTGTAGAGGCCTCGGAGTTGTTGGACCAGTCCAGTTTACTACTACTACTACTACTACTACTACTACTACTACTACTCTCTTCCTGTAGAGGCCTCGGAGTTGTTGGACCAGTCCAGTTTACTACTACTACTACTACTACTACTCTCCTCCTGTAGAGGCCTCGGAGTTGTTGGACCAGTCCAGTTTACTACTACTACTACTACTACTACTACTACTACTACTACTCTCTTCCTGTAGAGGCCTCGGAGTTGTTGGACCAGTCCAGTTTACTACTACTACTACTACTACTACTACTACTACTCTCTTCCTGTAGAGGCCTCGGAGTTGTTGGACCAGTCCAGTTTACTACTACTACTACTACTACTACTACTACTACTACTCTCCTCCTGTAGAGGCCTCGGAGTTGTTGGACCAGTCCAGTTTACTACTACTACTACTACTACTACTACTACTACTACTCTCTTCCTGTAGAGGCCTCGGAGTTGTTGGACCAGTCCAGTTTACTACTACTACTACTACTACTACTACTACTACTACTACTCTCTTCCTGTAGAGGCCTCGGAGTTGTTGGACCAGTCCAGTTTACTACTACTACTACTACTACTACTACTACTACTACTCTCTTCCTGTAGAGGCCTCGGAGTTGTTGGACCAGTCCAGTTTACTACTACTACTACTACTACTACTACTACTACTACTACTCTCTTCCTGTAGAGGCCTCGGAGTTGTTGGACCAGTCCAGTTTACTACTACTACTACTACTACTACTACTACTACTCTCTTCCTGTAGAGGCCTCGGAGTTGTTGGACCAGTCCAGTTTACTACTACTACTACTACTACTACTACTACTACTACTCTCCTCCTGTAGAGGCCTCGGAGTTGTTGGACCAGTCCAGTTTACTACTACTACTACTACTACTACTACTACTACTACTCTCTTCCTGTAGAGGCCTCGGAGTTGTTGGACCAGTCCAGTTTACTACTACTACTACTACTACTACTACTACTACTACTACTCCCTTCCTGTAGAGGCCTCGGAGTTGTTGGACCAGTCCAGTTTACTACTACTACTACTACTACTACTACTACTACTACTCTCTTCCTGTAGAGGCCTCGGAGTTGTTGGACCAGTCCAGTTTATTGGTTAAGTGAACATCTACAGAAAATGTTTGTTTCTTTATGATGGAAGTTTGCCAGAATTTCAGATCTGACATGATGCAAAGATTCAACCCATCCTTCTCTTTGCTGGCTTACTAAAATCTTTACAACAGGGCAAACAGAGCTCTAGCTACCGACATAAATATGTAGAAACCAGACTAGGAAAAACAAAGACTAGATTTAATGTGATAAATAGTTCCCCTGTAAAAGGCACTTCACTCTGTGACCAAAGTGCCTTTTAACTGGAGGACTTTTTGCAGAACATACAAATCAGAGCTCTGACTCAAAGGTAAACCCTCTGTGAGCCGCTGAGGCACAAATCTCCATCTCTGTCGGCAGCTGTCAGACTTCATCAGACCTGCTCGTTTACTGTCACCCTTTCTCTGTCCCACAAGCCTTTCTGCTAAATTAAATGCAACAGGTTTTTATGGCACAACACAAAAATGTGTCAGCAGACTGTGTAGCGGCTGGAATAAAATCCTGGCTCTCTCATTTACTCATGCTTTCAGAGGCCCTGGGCCAGCAGGTGCTTGCTTTATGCGTCTGATTGACACCTGAGCCAGCGGTCTGACACAGATTCCCTCTGCACCAGCACTAATACAACAACAAGAAGCTCTCTGTCACTTCCACAAACAAACAGCGGAGCTGGACGGCGCTGCTGGCGAGCATTGGGCATCGCATACTAACTTTTTCTGACAAGAGGCAACAGTTTAAAATAGGTTTGTCTCTCTGAGAGCAAACAGAGGGACTATAAGGCGAAAAGAGCACTTAGGGGAAACATTCACTACAAAGCTGCGCTGAGAGGAGAGGAAAGACTCGGATGAAGCATCACTACAGGAATATTGTGGAGTTTGTCTTTATTTTGGGCTCTTTTTCTTCAAGGAGGAGGACCAGCAAAAGAGGACCATACTAATCGGCAGTAGCACACAGACCTAGCGAGACCTTTGTTCAGTGTCACTGAGATGACGTAGCAGCGACTTACCGGCCAGGATTGACCCTCCTGCCCCTTTGCAACAATGCATATGTCACTTCCTACTGGCCTGCTTCAGGAAGGTGGATGGAGTTATGACAGTTATGTACAGGAGTCGGTTTTACTGTAAGGTGAATGAGCTGTGTAAACGTATTGTCCCATTAGCGTCCAAGCTTACAAGCTTGGGGTAGTAAACTAAACAGTAGAAAGAAGCAGCGCTGTCGGCTGACATGTGCTAGCTTGTTCAGCCCTGCGAGTATGGCCTCTGTCACCAGGCGTCTCTCACTGCCTGTTCAGCCAGGATGCACAGATGAGCTCTGCTGTCACTTTCTGGTGTCACCTGGCCTCTGAAGAGAAAAGCTGAATGTGTTCAGCACTTATTTGGGATTAACTGTAGTTAACCTTTCCACCTCCACCTTGCCTACTTCCATGGCAGTTGGTGGTTTTCAACATGTCCTATGCATTTCTGCAACTGTTTGCCAACATGTTCACTATAACAACTTTATAAAGTGATCACTTGTCTCATATATTTACAGGTTGTGAAAAATCAATTAATGCTGCACTGATGTAGTTGTCCCTGACATTATTCAGTGCAGTGGTGCAAATAGTTGTCATCATTCAAACCACTTTAGTTCATTTATTTGTCCGGTTTCCAGGGGCCGTATTGGTAACCATGGCAATTAGGACCTGATGGACAGTTCCTAAATCTATGTTCCTTTCCTAACTTAAGATAGGGAAAGTGTATTTCACAAGCATCCCAGCATTCCCAAACTTTCAATAAACTCTCCTAACTTTAGGATAACTGCTGGGCTGTCCTAACTAAATTTTCCACCACTTTTCTTTGGACATAAGAGCTGCTCCTGTTTGTATCACTTGTACTTTTTTATTTTTGATAGCAAAGCCCATCTTATGCTTTCTTAGCCCACTCTCTTTCTTTTCTTCCCGTCTTAAATTTCTCCAGAGAAGTTGCACAGTCCCACTATATTCTCTAGTCTACTCAGGCACTCGTCTGTTTGGGAGACTGTAAAACCAAAACTATGAGCCCAAGATGATAAAATAACTCAGAACTGAGAGGAACTCTATAATATTAATAATATAAACACTGATAATTATTCTCTGTAAGCTTGTTACTATGAGTCAGCTCCACATTAAATTTTCTAGTTTTAATATAAAAATATTGATTAGTGCAGCTTGAAGAAGACCTCAACTGTACGTCCTTAATGGCTCTGTACTGATCTGTCCGTCAGCCAAAATCAACAGAGGATTTGAACTAGCAGCTTGGAGAACATCCGTCCCTTTACTCAGATTTTATATTACCTTTCTGATTTTGTGAAGTAACTGTCCTTTTCCATTTGTGCGTCACCTTAAAACAGAGCAGAAATCAGCTCCAGCACTCCTGTCAAAGAGCTGATAAATAATGCAAAGAGGAAGAATGGTCTTTGGGGAATTTACGTGGGTGTATAGATCTAACAGACCCA
>CAMQGK010000238.1:870000-882500 GCA_947000775.1 Pterois miles
AAATTGCTCATATTATGTCTATTTTTGTGCTTCCATGCCCACAGACCTCTGTACTACGTTTACTGTCAGTATCTACATGAAAGTTCACGGGCTATGTGTGATATGATAGTATCTGATCTTTTTACTTGTTATCCTCTGCTTTTCATCAGCTCTCCCTCAAAAAGTAGTTGACAGTAGTTTACAGAAATGGGAGACATACCGTCGCCTCTAAATTTAATGGACATTATGTTGCTGTCTCCTTCCTTCTTGGCTTGCTGGTCACATTTGACTGATTAAACCTGATTTTTTTACTGCCAGTCCTGCATGCCAACACATCTGAGGTGGGGTTGGCATGCTGATCATTCACCTGCTGCCAGGCCTGCATTCCTAAACAGAGGAGCATCAGTTATCAGCCTGGATGAGTGCAGAGGCAACTCTGAGATTGACAATGTCACTGAGTTCAACAGGTCCACATAGTTCTGTTGCAGGTCGAAAAACTCAAGTAAGTCACTCTTCTGTGTCACAGCAACTTTTCCTCTGTAGCTTTCTCTCAAACTAAAGAGAGAGGTACTTCCTCTCCTGTGCTTCAGGCACAGGTGTGTTGAGGGAAATGCCAACACGTGGCCCAAAGCAGAGCGGGCCGTCCACCAATCAGAAGATTGAAGGTTCGACCCACGTGCCAAAGTGTCCTTGGGCAAGACACCAGACCCCATCCAGAAGGCTGAGCCATCGGTGTGTGACTGAGTATTTAGATCAGATCCTGATAGCCAATGTTATTTTCCAATCTAACAAGCTAGCTACCAGCATGCTGCGCCACAGTCACCCCATTACATCCTACCCAACGTCACGCTGGCAGGTGAACTCTGGGAAATGTAGAGCAGAAACACCACAGCAATGACTGACACAAAACCAGACACAAAATAAAAGAAACTCTAGTCTCGCCAACTCTATTAATGCTGTTTTTGCTTATTTTACATGACTACTACAGCTAATAATGGAATCACTTCTACTCCAGGGAGCACTCCCTCAATCGTGTTCATTCACATATTATTTTTGCAGCTGTGAGTCCTGATTCATTTGTCTGATGAAGGCTGCTTCTCACATTCATAGTAACTGACAGTGGTTTCTTTAACTGTGAACACAATTACACATACTCAAAATGACATTTTGTGTTGTGCAAGTTCAGGGACAGTGAACCTTTCTCAGTGCTGAAAAGATCATGTAAGCCTTTAGGAAAAAAAAAAGATATTGTAGTTTTTAGTGTTTTGTCAGTCCTGTTAAACAAGTCATGCACATGTGAAGCTTTGATAGACCTAATGATGGATGCTCCAGCTGAAGAAATAAGTCCTTCTTATACATGTAGATGGCCGTCAGACCAGACAACTAGAGGAAAGAGTAGTGCTCGACCTTCTCATCTTGAATACATATTTAGCTTGGCCCTCTGCTCCTGCTCCTCAGGATAAAATCATTTACTAGATGACAAAATGCCTCAATCATCTAAAAATAAATACAGCTACTTAAGAGAATCCCATCGTCAATATTTCCTAATAGGCTCTGTCATTTCACATGAAATAAGAGCTTTGACATCATCCCCTGTTTGTCTAAATAAAGAGAGGACTTAAGCCTCTTAGCATGTTTGTCTCATTACCATGAGTAAAGTGTGGAATGACCCACTTATTAGATGACTGGCTGGATGTGTTTGAACTGCTAAGATCTGGCTGATAAGAACAAATATCAGTGTTTTTGTCTCGGCCTTTGCTGTCTTTCCCTCTGTAGACCATCGTTGCTCCTAATCTTTCTTTCCCGTCGTCCTTCAAGCCTGAGCTGCTTCCGTCCTCTCGGTTTGACGCCAGGGTCTCACACTGAGGTCAAAGGTCAGCTGACCTGTAGTTTCTCTTCTTTCATGTATGCTAATGAGCCCCTTCTCAGTCTGCATCCTCATTATCTTTCAGTTTCTTTTGTCTCTTACTGTGTGACAGAAAAACAATCTCAATGTAAATGTCCCAGATTTCTGGTGGAACTCGACTTCCTTTACAAGCAGTGATCGGCCAGTGGTAATTATAAAGACGATACAGTCAGTATTGCAGAATAAAGGCCATGCTGGTAAGATTAAAAGCCTGACAATAAAAAGATGACTGAGAGCAACTTCAGAGAATTGCACAGCTACCCTGTAATGAAATATCCCGTCTGCAGACAACTGTAACAGCACTGACAACTTCTCAGCACTTCAGGCGCTCCGTTACTTCAAATGTAAATTTTTAAACGTAAATGTAAATACATGTTTATTGTCACGTATCATACACAGGACGGCACACAGTGAAATTTAGTCTCTGCATGTAACCCGTCCCAGCAGGGACGTGGGGACTCCGGGACTTTGGGATGGAGACGCCTCTTATGTGAAACATCGTTAGCTGTAGTTTTAACACTATTTCTGTTTTTGTGGTATAAAGAGAATCAGATGATGCTGAAGACCTTCGACAACACCGACCATTATTTCCTAACCCAGCACGTCATCTGACACATACCACACATATCAACTGTGAGCTGGCTTCGCAGATATACAGCAGAGGGAAGTTAAAACAGCCCACATGTTGCTTTTATTTCCATCAGACTATTTGAGTTCATGCTTGTGCACACAGCACAACACACAAGAGTGTACAAGAACACACACACACACACACACACACACACACACACACACACACACACACACTTTGGTTTCTTTAGTTATTAAGTCAGATTAATGTTGTGTTTTAAACCTTTATTATCTTGTAAATAAATGTTTGAGTGATATACATGCAGGCGTCTTTAACGTTGGGTCACAGGTTCGATTAATGTCGACCACTGCTGTGTCAAGAAATTTATTAAGTTGTTAAGTTAATTATTTATCTTTTATGAGCCTACATTAATTGGCTAGAAATAAATAATTGTTTTGATAATTACTAATTTCTTTCTATACTTGTTGCATACACTTGTGGGTGCCTTCCTCAGCTACCTTAGCAGATAGCTGCAGCCGTTGGCCAGGAGCAGATGTCATCAGGTGGAGCACAACCATCACTGAGTGTTTCGGCCCTCAACCACAACACTCTCAGGTTGGTGGGCCGGCAGTGAATGTCCAACTCACTGCCCACCTGCTCCTGGCCTCCAGCCTTCCTCCTCTCGCTTGCTCCAGATCCAACACGAGGCACGTTCCGCCTCCTCCGCCATTTTACGGGCAGCTTGCTTCTTCCTTTGCTCGTCTAGACCCAGAGCTGACAGTAAATGCCATGCCGACTTGGCTGGGAAGCCCCTGCATCCAGTCTCCACAGGGAACAACCACGCCTGTCAGCCCTTGTCTCTGCAGTCTTGGATCAGAGGTTGGTACTTTGAGGCCTTCCTCTCATGGGCCACTTCGCAGCCTTCCTCCCATGGCACCGTCAGTTCAACCAGAATTATCTTCTGGTCCTTGGTTGACCAGAGCACGATGTCAGGCCGGAGGGTTGTTTGGACCACCTCCGGGAACTGCAGCCTCCTTCCTACATCGACACTCATCTCCCAGGAGCTTGCAGCTTGGAGAATGTTGGGCTTTATTCTTGTGGTCGGAATTGGCCTAGCTCCCTAGTTAAGGAAAGTGATCGCCTTCCCTGAAACTGACGTAGCTGGCCTCTTCTTTCCTCTCTCCTGCTCTATTGCATCAGCGAGTGAGAGGAGAACTTTGTCATGGCGCCATCTATACTGCCCTTGGATTAAAGCTGTTTTGCACCCAGACAGTACGTGTGCCAGCGTCCCCCTCTGGCTGCAGAGCTTACAGAGCGGATCTTCTCTCAGCCCCCATGATTGCAGATGTACTGGCGAAGGAAGGGTGTTGTATACAGACCTCAAGAGGAAGGAGATACGGTAAGGCTCCAGTTGCCACAGCTCTCTCCACGTGACTTTGCGCTTGGGCAGATCCCATTTTGTCCAAGCCCCCTGGGAACCTTGTTCCACCGCCCTGGCTACCCGCTTCTCCTCCTCCCTGGCCCGGACCTCCGCCTGCACCATGCCTCGTCTGGTCCTTGCATCTGCGTCTCCCCAAGATTGAAAATGAGCAGAGCCGAGGCCTTGCCGATGGACGCATTGGTTGCCAATGATGTCACGCAGCTTTAGAGAGCTCACAGCCTGCTCCACAGCTGCGTTGGCAGCCCACTTGCGCCCAGACCTGGTGGTAACACCTGCATACTTTACCAGGTCATCGGTGGAATCCCTTAGGCTTAATGCGACCCTGCATTTTGCCACCTTGTACTCCTCACTATGATGACAGGGGGGGTTGCAGCTGCCTGGACGGGAGGTGGGGGCCCACTGGGGGGAAATTGGGGGGAATGCCCACCTATTTTCGTAGTTGTTTTTTTCTTTCCCCTAATGGTCTCCACGGAGTAGGAACTCGTATACTGTGAAGAGCCAAAGGAGCCTGGGCAAGAGACCATGTTGGTACAGCCAGGTCTTGAACTTGCCTGGCAGTAAAGATTTATCAATCTTCTTCAGCCACTCCTCAGACTGCTTTACAGCCTCAGCAACGTTGGTGCCATCTGACAGTGATGCAGTGAACCACTTCCCCAAGTACTTTATTGGGTTGTCCTCGATGGATGGAATGACTTCACCCTGAACCTGGAGACTGAACTTGCTGGTGACTCTGCCCTTCTTCATAACCAAGCTCCTGGACTTTCTTGGACATGAGTCACAGTTGTTAATGTGATATCGTCCATGAACGCTCGCAGCACTGGCTGGACAACTCCGGACTCCAATTTAGGGCCCTTGGTTATGCCCTCTGCTGCAGATATCAGTAGGTTCATTCCCATAATGAACAGGGTGGGGGAGATGGTACACCCTGTTGGAATCCCCTTTTGGAGGTCCAGCCAGCGGGTGGTAAAAAGGGCTGAGGTAAATCTGAGTTTGAACCCAGCAAGATAGCTGTTGATCATGTCTAGGATCGCCACTGGGATGTGATAGTGGTCAAGACCTTCTTGGATGAGGTCATGTGGGATCGACCCGTAAGCATTAGCGAGATCTAGCCAGACAACTGTTAAGTCACTCCTCTTTTTCTTTGCCTCTTGAATCAATTGGCTGATCACCGAGGTGTGTTCCAGACAGCCCAAAAAGCCTGGGATGCTGCCTTTCTGGATGGATGTATTGATGTAGTTGTTTTGCGTCATGTAAGAGGTCATCCTTTTTGCCAGCTCAGAGAAGAAGATCTTGCACTCTACATTCTTGTCCTGAACTGGGAGATTGTGGAGGACCCCTCCTCTTTCGGGACAAAACATCCCTTTGCCAGTTTCCAGCTTGGTGGAATTGAACCCTTGGCCCAGATCTTCCTCATGATCTTCCACACCCTCCGAAGAAGTTTTGGCCATTTTTTGTACACCTTATATGGTATACCGCTTGGGCCAGGGGCAGCTGATGACTTGGCTTTGCGGACGATGTCCTGGACTTCCTACCATGTGGGTTCCTTCGCATTCAGCTCAGTTGTTGGTTTTCCAGGACTAGAGATGTTGCTGTTGGTTCCCAGACCCTGGCTCCTATTGGGGTCACTGTGAGCTTCCAAAATGAACTCTTCTACCTCTGGCTTTGAGCTGGAGAGGGTGCCAGATTTTTGTTGGCCAAGAAGTGTCTTTGCAAAGCTGTATGGATCTTTGACAAACTGTGCTCGCCTTTTCTTTCTTCCGCCGTTGCTGCCGAAGGTATTCTGCTCTCCTGACCTTGCACAGTTGTTCACGCAGCTCGCTTGTTAGGTCTTTGATACCTTCTCTCTCAGTTCGTGAGCTGGTTTTGAACAGTTTGTTGGGTGCTTTTATCTCGCTCCTCAGGCAACGGATCTCCATCTCCCTCCTGTTTGGTTGCTGCTGTGATTGAGGCTGGCTTTTCCGCTCCACTGTGCCGAACCGTTCCTTAGCAAGGTTGTACACTATGGTTGTTACTGCGTCAACCTTCCTGTGGACTGGTCCTGATAAGGTTGCTTCCAAGATGCCATCGAGGTTGTCGAGGCCTCCGGATCTTTTTAATGCATTTTTAGTTTATGTACCAACATAATTTGGTGCCCCATTATTATTAATATATAGATAGATAATTCTGTCTAACATTTAATTTATTGAAATGGATACTTATCTTTAATATTTGCTATTAGACCAGACCTGTACCCCAAACAAAGGACAGTAAAAAAATAAATACATGAAATGTGTCATCTAAATTACAAAAATCACAGGCATAGTCTATATTTAGCCTAAATCTTTCCAGCACTTGCTTTCAGGGTAAATACAAATGTATGTCAGGAAATGTAAATACATGTAAAATCATCAAGACTAATTAATTATTACTGACGTTATCACTAAGGCAGTGTTTATTTGAGCTCAGCAAGCTGTCTTACAAATGTATTGACTGACAATAGGTGATGAAAACCAGATGTGCCAGTTGATCGATCTATTTGGCTGCTTTGCTAACTTTAGCTTTCTGACATGCTCACAGTGAGACTGCTAACATGGTGGTGTTTAGCAGGTATAATGTGTACCTTGTTCATTATCTTAGTTTGTGTGTTAACACGCTAGCATTCACTAATTATCACTAAACTCAAAAAGCAGCTTATTCTGATGGAAATGTCATTAGTTCTGCAGGTATTTGGTCATAAACATTCGGTGACGAATGACACACAAAAAGCAGCATATAAGAGCCACAACAGTTAGACTGCAGTCTCGAGACACGTGGACATTTCCATGTAATGTGCTATTCATGTGCTTTCCCGTGAGACTGGGTTGCATCATCATACTGACAACGGTGCAAACTGTGAATTCACACACAAAATGGCGACAGCACATGCATGATGTAATGTATGATTGTTTTACCTCACTACAGATTTAGATATAATTACCGACCATCGACTCACCATGCTTTACAAGTCATTAAGTGTATTATCTTTAAATTGTCCCACAGTGGATTAAAATTTTCCATTTGCAGCACAAACTCGAGTTTAACTCTCATTTGAACTCTGCTCATTTGTGTTTATTCTCCACTTTTCTCTTTATTAGCATTTCTTATCCGTCCTTGAACTAGAAATTGTTCAGTGTCCGCTGGGTTGTCGGTGGCGTCTTTCAGCCTTTGGAGATGTGGCAACATAGAAAATGTAGGTGAACAACAGCTTAAATGATCTCCTTTCCCAAAATGAGGATATTTTCATTGAAAACTGGTAAAAACAGACAATAGCACAAAACATAGCACCTACGCGCCAACACATCTCCGTCCTCTGCAGCAACCACCTCACTCAACAGGAGACTCAGGTAAGCTCAGGACAGACAGACGCCGTCACCAGCTTTTGTAGTGCTGACATTTATTTCTATTCAGTCAGCTGATGTAAGTTTTGTGGCTGAGTCCACTTGGGTGTTCTCTATCTACCTTTTAGCTTTTTTGGCTGGATGAGCCATCCCAGGTTTCTACCAGCAACCTGCAACAAAGACAAAGTCATCTCTTCAGAGGGGAGCGCTCTGTAAGCCATCAGTATTCAGCCTCCTGCCTCCTGGCTGCTGCTCAGTGGGACCCAGACGTCCCTTTAAGACTAATGTCAAAGCAGCAATCCCCAGAGGTGCAGGCCTGTCCAGGTAGGTAGAAGCAGATGATTGGCTTTGAGGATGTGAAATATGTAATTAGTTTAAATGCTAGTGAAATTAAAAAAAACAATGGTTCTGAAAGCTTCACGTCAAATTAACTGTTGACATCTGGAAACATGGTGACGTTGCTGTAATGACATCCAGCGAGAGAAGAATCAAGTGTTCGGACGATCAGACAGGTTGTAATCAGTCCAACAGATTAGTTATTATTAGTTTCTGCTCTAGTAAATACGGCCCGATCAGTTTTTATGGTGTTTCTGTGCATACCCATGAGTTTAACCCCTGATAAGCCAATGTTTTCAGAGCTGACTGTATTGAAGTGAACTGTTAAGCTGTAAATGACGGTGGGGTTTTTCTTGGTTTTGGCTGCCAGCTCACAGATTTTCTCATGCGACAGTCCACTACAGGGTGTTTCTGAAAACAGCTTCATGAGCAATGATTGGCAGCTGCTGTAGAGGCAGCTCCACTCTGATTGGTTGTTTTCCTCCAATAATGTGAAATCTTGCAGACGCCGTGAGGAGAGGAGGAGGATTTTTTCACAGATATCTGTCTCATGCACTACTGTCAGGATATAGTGACAGTTTTATATTATTTATCTTTTTTTCACCAATTACAATTTTAAACTCAAAAACTATGGAAAATCTGAAATATAGATTCCTACAACTTGAAGACATACATGAACATGAAGACATACTGTACGCTGTAAAGCTATAAACAACATGTATCCTTCAGATGAACTCATCAGAACAAGGTGTAAAGTCGATGCAGATAAACAGAAACAACAGAACACATATTTTTATATTTGTGATATGATTCAAAACTTATGGAACTTAGTTTTTATAAAGTAGCAGTACTTTTACTAGAGTAATCCAGTACTTTGTCAGCCTCTGGACAGGTGCTGCTATGATGAACTGAAGCGGTCGGAACAGGGCAGTATTGATATGGATCTTCTTTCATGTTTCAAACAGGCTGAAGACCTGCATACTTCACTATAGAAAGGTATAGTGATTCATTTAAGGGTGTATGTGTGAATATAGTTATCCAGGATGTGATCTGCTGATTGCCTGCTGATCGCCTGCTGATCTGAATGTAGACGACAACTGTTTGCTGTAACAATGGGATAATTGAACTATTTTAGACAGTGACAGCGTGTGGTTGGCATTCTCTGCAGCTGGTAGTTTTCTAGTCTTAAAAGGTTCACTTGGTTATCGATGTCAGATACAGTAGCCCAGACGAGGTGAATCGAATTTTGGCTGGACCTCGAGAAAGGCAAAGCCCTGTTGCTGATTAGCCAACACATCCTCTCAAACCGTATGGTAGCCAGACTAAATAAGGACTTCTGATTTAGCCTGTATTTGAAAGAGACAATTCCTTTCTTTGCTCCATATACAATAGCTTCTCTTTATCCTTTTCACTTCCTTGCTGACCTCCCAGTGGCTGTCACATATGTAGGCTGAGGGAGACATTGTGGCTGAGTTATGTCCTTGTTTCCCGCTTCCTTTGGCTTGATTTAAACCCCAAGTCCTGTGAATCAGCCATAATGCACGGCCACTGTTTCTCAGATGTGTCACATCTCTATTCATGGGAGCAATTCGTAATGAGACAGCAGTCGAGACCTGCGAATCTATCATGGAGTATGGCTGCCCCGAGGGGAAGAGATTGGAGTGGACTGCAGACATTGCGCCGCTCATATCAGGAGTTCACCATTATTCTCCAGGAGTGGGTGGTTTCCGGCGAGCCGCTGCCACACGCTAATCACTATGCTAAATGGCTGCGATAAGGTGCTGTCATTCCCTGCCACTGACCAACTTTAATGTCAGCACAAGCCTTGCAGACATACCTCTATCCACTCAGCATGTAGACTGACAGTCCGATTCTGCAGGAGAGGAGGTGATGGAGGACAGAGCTGATGGAGTCTGACAGACCAGTGAAAGTCCTGTCGCCTTCTGGGTCAAAGATCATACTAAGCTTTTGCATGTTTTATCCCATTCACTACTAATTATTGGGGAATAGCCTAATGCATTATTGGGACTATAGTAATGAGATTACTTGTTAGATTACAAGTCGTGTAATTTGGAATGCAGTAATTGCATTACAGTTACAAATGCCAGAACCCTGGAGGAGTGCGTCTGTGTTGTGTGACCAGGATGTGAACCGAAGGGGTTGTTCATTTTATCTAGCCATGTGTGATCTGTGGGGTGAGTTTGACCCTTAACTGCCCCACGGAGACTGAATGAGAGTGAAGTTTCAGGATGTAAGCTGATTTAAACAGACAGTGTTTTAAAAGATTGCTTGAACCCTGCCTTTAAAGGAACAGTGTGTGTGGGAATTAGCAGCATCTAGTGTTCCAGAGTGCAACCATCTGAGTACTTCACCCCTCCAAGTGTCTGAGCCATCAGGGTGTGAAGGACTTGAGATCAGATCACAGGGAGCATGATGGCTTCTGGCATGGCAGTCTCTGCATCACTGTATGAAAGTGTGTGAATGGGTGAAAGCCCGCCTGTAGTGTAAAGTGCCAGAGTGACTATAAATGTAAGTCCAGCATGAGTCACTGCCTGGACCATGTCAGCGACACTACTGACTGATTATACTGATAGTATGTAGGATCAATATCATGCAGCAATATATTTTTTAACCCATTTTATTGTTTAAGAATGGTAGGGAAGTGCTGGATATCCTGATCTGCAGTGCCATTACCGTACTGCCAACATATTATGCAGCTCATAAAGCCCTATCTTAGTTTGTCTTGTTTTTCTTTAACCTCAGGGACTTCTTCATGAGATGAGCCCAGAGGAGCACAAGGACCTCACCACCCAAGGCTGCTTTAGATGCTGTGGAGATGAGGCGTAGCATAATGCAGCACAGCTCTGTGGGCCAGGGAAACCGGCTTCTTATCCCCAGCTGCTGTGTTTGGGTCTCCAGGACTACACTGGCTTTTTCTCACTCTGAGTTTCCTTCCAGGTCCTCTGACATGATACTAGTAGTACTAGTACTAGTACTCACACACCAGCAGCATCATTAAGGCATCAGAACTAGTGCTATTTATGTATTTATTCTTATATTCACTCTTGCAAATATTTTTACGGTTGCACCACAATTACTGTTTGTTTATATATATGATATGAGAGAGAGGGATGAGAGGAAGGAGGAAGGAGAAATTCTCCATTTAATGTCTGATTAGAGACATGTATTTTACACAAACATGTCTGCCCAGCGTATCTTTAAACTAAGCTTTAGGTATATATATTTTTGTAATCTTTTCATCTCACTTTCATCTGGTGGCCCATAGAGCCAAATGGGAGGTTGCACTGTTTAACCTGTACTTGACAGAACTTAAATGTCTGAGACGATTACGTTTGGAGTTGCCCAGAGGGGAAACACTTATGGATAATGACACTTCTTGTTTCTAACCCCTCCACTCCCCACCACCCAAGTGCTGTTTGGTTGCCCTTTAACACTATCATTGACATGCATTGTATACAAATGAGAGTGCCCCTCCCGCTGGGCCAGTCTCAAAGGTTAGCAGCTGCACACCGCATGGCAGATGAGGGCTTCTAATGAGCGAGAGAAACCTATTTGATTAGTTGTCTGAATTAGACCCTTGGTCTGTGCTACCCTGAGTGCAGATACAACAGGAGTCACAGGTCAGTTGACTTTGGTAGAGGCAGTGAGTTTGGGATAAAATTGGACACTTGGAGTTCTTCTAATTGGCCTAAAAATGTGAGAGCTACAGGCCAGCATGCTAATGCTAAGTGCTGACGCTGCCTTTTGTTGAATGCACCTCTACACAGTTAGTAAACTACCACTAATACAGTGTAGACAAGCAGAAATGTACTCACACACACAACAGTATTTTTTAACAACTGCCACGAAAAGAGAAAGAAATTGTGCATTTGTGGGGACTATTTTCAGCATGTATATGGTATCAAAATAGTGTGTGTTCATGCTAATGAAGGAACATGCCACCCAGTACAATGGGTCCTCCTCTGAAAACCACAGCAACGCAGGCGAGAGCAGTTCTGGAGCTTTAATGAAGAAACTGGTATCATATGAAAGTAGAAAACCCGATGAAGCCATTGATACCAACTGTGTTATGTTAGCTTGATGAACGTGATCGAGATGAGAAGGCTAAACATTACTGCAAACCTGGGCTTCGTTCTGGTGAGGAAAAACTGCCATGGCCATTTTCAAAGTGGTCGCTTGACCTCTGACCTCAAGATAAATGAATACAAATGGACTCAGTGGGTACATGAGTCTCTCCACATGCCCACCTTTTGATAATCCCCTTTGGGGAAACGACCTGTGGTGACCTCTAGGATACTACTACTACTACTACTACTACTACTACCTCTAGGATAATCACAGCCTCTACTGCTACTACTACTACTACTACCTCTAGGATAATCACAGCCTCTACTGCTACTACTACTACTACCTCTAGGATAATCACAGCCTCTACTGCTACTACTACTACTACTACCTCTAGGATAATCACAGCCTCTACTGCTACTACTACTACTACTACCTCTAGGATAATCACAGCCTCTACTGCTACTACTACTACTACTACCTCTAGGATAATCACAGCCTCTACTGCTACTACTACTACTACTACCTCTAGGATAATCACAGCCTCTACTGCTACTACTACTACTACTACTACCTCTAGGATAATCACAGCCTCTACTGCTACTACTACTACTACTACTACTACCTCTAGGATAATCACAGCCTCTACTGCTACTACTACTACTACTACTACTACCTCTAGGATAATCACAGCCTCTACTGCTACTACTACTACTACTACCTCTAGGATAATCACAGCCTCTACTGCTACTACTACTACTACTACCTCTAGGATAATCACAGCCTCTACTGCTACTACTACTACTACTACTACCTCTAGGATAA
>CAMQGK010000238.1:885000-887500 GCA_947000775.1 Pterois miles
TCAGAGGATGGATGGCTTTCCTAGCTACATTGACGACTACTACTACTACTACTACTACTACTACTGCTACTACTACTACTACTACTACTACTACTACATCCTGGTAAATAGAGACCTAGAGCATTCAGAGGATGGATGGCTTTCCTAGCTACACTGACTACTACTACTACTACTACTACATCTTGGTAACTAGAGACCTAGAGCATTCAGAGGATGGATGGCTTTCCAAGCTACACTGACTACTACTACTACTACTACTACTACTACTACTACTACATCCTGGTAACTAGAGACCTAGAGCATTCAGAGGATGGATGGCTTTCCAAGCTACACTGACTACTACTACTACTACTACTACTACTACTACTACATCCTGGTAACTAGAGACCTAGAGCATTCAGAGGATGGATGGCTTTCCTAGCTACACTGACTACTACTACTGCTACTACTACTACTACATCCTGGTAACTAGAGACCTAGAGCCTTCAGAGGATGGATGGCTTTCCTAGCTACACTGACTACTACTACTACTACTACTACTACTACTACATCCTGGTAACTAGAGACCTAGAGCCTTCAGAGGATGGATGGCTTTCCAAGCTACACTGACTACTACTACTACTACTACTACTACTACTACATCCTGGTAACTAGAGACCTAGAGCCTTCAGAGGATGGATGGCTTTCCAAGCTACACTGACTACTACTACTACTACTACTACTACTACTACATCCTGGTAACTAGAGACCTAGAGCATTCAGAGGATGGAGGTTTCTGAACGCTTCACACTCGTGATCAACATCCAATCGCTGAAACATGTGATTCTTACAAAAATCTGAAAATGTCAAATGTTTTTGAAACCAAATCCCAGTGTGTCTTTTTTATGGTGTTTCTCCAGGTCTTGGTGCCTTAATGTGATATTTTGGAGGATTATTGATCAATTTTATCAATTCTCCATAAGTAAAAAAAAAAAAGTTTAACTTAACACACAAATCTGTGGAAGAAATGCAACAACCCAAAATTACTGCAACAAGACGTAATAGAGCATGAAGATGGACATCCGATACTTCAATCAGTTAATCAATTGATAAATTATAAGAGACACAAACATTATTGTTTGAACATTAAAGCATTCACAGAAAGCATGCCCTGGTAGAAACTCAATATACAAGTACCTGAAAGTAAATAATAAATGCTAAATAGCAGTCTCATTATATATATAAGAAAACTAGAAAGATGGCAGCATGCTGTATGTTGTTCTGTTTATTTCTCTGCTGCACGCTGACAGTGTGAATAATACATAGAAAATACTCTCTGGCATCTTTGTTGTTTTCTTTAAAGTCCATCACTACAACACGCGGTTCATTAAAGTAATTGATTTTGACTGTCAAGCGTCTGCTCTTTGGGCTTTCTAAGTGACAGAGAACAAACATTCAGTGTCTTTAATGAAGCTCCAGTGAAACCCGGCTTTCTCTTCCCTGAGGGGTTAATTTATGTGACATAAGATGGTCACCACTGCCAGCTCTGTTGCTGTCGCCCACAGTCGTTTCATTGGGGGATAAAACATAATGGTGTTAATTAACTGTTACACAGTGTTGACGCTGACAGTATTTCTTTAATCTCCTGTACTGTAGGACCCTTAGGGCTGTTAAGGTACACCAGCTATTCTCCTGTAAGTGACAAGACACTCCTCTGAGTTTAGCTCAGCTTTTTATTTCATTTTCAATATTTCTTTTAACCATGTAACTGCTAGCATTAAAGGGGCTCAATGTAAGAATCAGTAATTTATTGCTAACAGTGATACCTGTGGCTGTTAAGTCAATGGTGGTCAGCATCATGTTGCACTCACACTACATAGACATCAGCGGGGTCCAAACGGTGAGGCGACACACACCCGACAGAAAATGATCTGTCCATTGGGAATGTTACCAGCTCTGGATCAGAACCAAAGATCCCTCCATAAACTCCAACAAACCCGTTGCAGAAATATTGAAGCACATCATTTTTAGAAATAGGTGAAGAATAACATTTATACTGAATACTAAACCTGACTGGGACTATCATAAAGTGGGCATAAAGGGGAGACTGGTGGGGACCCAGAGAACCCATTTACATCCACACATCTGGAGGTCAGAGGTCATCCTTTGTGACAAATAAGACCAGGTTGGCACCAGTGGATTCCTTAGGTTTTAGTTTGGTGATATTTGGACCTTAACTCTATAATATGTGTGAGGGCGTCATTCGGGTGGAGACCACGTATTATCCAAACGCTGCTCCGCTGCTGTGGATGCATTCTGGTGTCAACATGGGGATTTAGGTTAAAGAGATTTAATATCTGATATGTTATATAACTTAAAACAGTAAAACTGATATTTAATCATAGTGTTTTCATTCCCAAATAAAAAACTCAAGGTTTTCTTCCAGGATGCTTGTGCTTGACTAGATATAGCTGTCTTTGTACTTCCATGGAGTTGTGTTGAGTCTGAGTCGAGGTGGGGG
>CAMQGK010000238.1:892500-925000 GCA_947000775.1 Pterois miles
TACACAGCTTTTTGGTACTGATGAATGAACTCACCCCCCTTTCACAGAGCGAAACTCAGACCTGGAGCCAGATGCATAAACAGCCTAAAATGAGTCTTATTATCAACTTACATCTCTCGCTTCATATTTAATCTTAGTGTTTCACTAAAACTTGATGTACGCCTGGTCTGAGGTCCACACATTCTCACCACACACTCTTCTTTTATGAAGACCCGTTTGTTTGGGGGTATTAAATGGCGTCTGCATGGATTTTGTGCTTACATGTACACACAAGAAACCTTTACTTTACAACTCACACTCACCTGCAGTTCCATTGAAACCAGGAGCCCCACTTAGACCTGACAACAAGACAACAAAATGAGATCTTGAAAAAAATACTGTATATCAATAAATCAACATGGCTGGATTAAAAGTCAGTGTCAGCTGAAACACATTACATTAACAACACAACAAACATGGATTAACACATTAACGCCTGACACTCAGTATAAGCACTTTAATGAAATAAGAAACTCAAGATAAAGTAGACAACACTGTGGAGAAATAACAAATTCAACTCAACACCAGCAACTCTCCATCAGAGAACGAAGCCAAACTCTTTCTTGCTCCGTCCAGCTCAGAGCGGTACCATAAGATAAGATAAGATATTCCTTTATTAGTCCCACAGTGGAGAAATTCCCACATGCGTCAGACCTGTCGGTGAGACACAAGCTGTCCAGCACCATACCGAGTACCAGGACCAGGACCAGGACCAGGACCAGGTATTTATCAGTCAGCCATGGTCACAAAACCCGCCAGACTGTTACACAACTGAACAACAACTGTTCATGTGACACTTTAGTTTACAGTTGTTTTTTGTTTGTTTTTTTAATTGTGGCTTACAAAAGAAGTTACACTGTGGGTAATGTAGTCTTTTCAACAAGATCCATACAAAGCTCATGGGCTTGGTCTAGGTTTGGGTAAGAACTTGCTCTGTAGCCCTGCTAGCTTGTCTACCAGGTCAGTAAGAAGGTGGTCAGTGAAGGAGCATATTACACTGTTTTTACATATTTATTTACATGACTCGTACCGATCATTCTGAGGTGACGCTACACTATTTGGGCCAATATTTGTTTGTTCAGTTTTAAAGATTTATTGTGACTTTAAGACATAATTGATTTCCATAAATCCTTACTGAACAATTACATTTAGAAAAGTGTATATAACAGATGTATAGAAAAGGTAGGAAGCTTATTCATGTCTTTTATTATGACATGACTAGTTGTTATTCTGTATGATATTAAATAAGAAGAAGCATTGGTTGTTATGTTGGGATACATGTTGTATTTCTGTTACCCACCACACTTATTCAATGGCAAGGAAGCTATTTAACATGAAAAATGAAATCTGTTTTTCATGAAGAGTCTCCATAGTGGTGAACTCTTCAGCTAACATCCAAACCCTTACCCTGGGCCCCGGCGTCTCCTTTCTCTCCCTTTGTACCTGCTCCTTGATTCCCTGGGGGTCCCTGGGCCCCAGGTGACCCACTGGGACCTGCACACACACACACACACACACACACACACACACACACACACACACACACACACACACACACACACACACACACACACACACACCGACAAGCATGATGATTATGAACAGATGTGTATGTTTTTGTGATGGAAATATACATTTCATAAATGCAAGCTATGCAAACTGAATCATTCATCACGTGAAACGGTGCTGTGTCAGCAATATTATAGACGATGACCAGAAGTTAGAGGAGGAAGAGAAACTGAAATATTTCATAACTGTGATCTGTTGATCCATGTTTCCACCCAGGAGCCTGAAGATACACTGCACACCGCCCTGCTGATAATAGGACCTTATTTGGAAAGAGTTCTTTTCAAAAACTGTTTTTTCAATGTATTTATCCATCAAATATTTGCCAATTAAAGACACATCTAATGGGCGATGTACGCAGCATCTGGTTGCATCACATTTCGGCTCATAGCACCGACCTTTTCCTCGCTCTAGGCTAGAGATGTAGCTGTTGAGGAAGCGCAGCAGGGCGTCGTGTTCGTTACAAACAAGAGTCTGAAAGCTAACATTTTACTAATTAGCACAAAACACAAAGTACAGCTGAAGCAATGGGAAGGTCATCACTTTTACAGGTATGTGGTGATAAACCAAAAGTTCCCCCAGAGGTCCAGGTGGGCAAAGATGGAGAGGTAACTTTTTGACTACATTTTTACTACCATTTGTAAATCTGGCAGGTCTATGATGCTTTATAATAAAATCATAAAGCTGCCATGCCTAGCCTGACGCAGACAGGAGAGAGCTTTCACAAGGTTTTCATCGGTGAGTCCAGATTTCTAGACGTCACAGTTGTTGTGTGCTGAAGTGCTGACAGCATTTCACTTCGTGTGGACGGGACGCTGTTTCTGCTGCTGTCCCATTTTGAGATTGAAGTTCCTTTTCTTAAAATCATATCTCGTACAGCTTTAAAATAGTAACAAGTACATTATTCCACATATAATTGATACCCACCAGTTGCACCTGGCTCTCCAGGCTCTCCTTTGAGTCCCATTTCACCCTTTGGCCCCGGAGGGCCAGCAACACCTGGAAAGAAGCATGAGACATGAGATGGATTGATGGACTGCTTCATCACCGAAGCATGCTGAATACAGCAGCAACGACGAAGGTTGAATATCAGCAGAGGTCACTACACAATACATATATATACTGTACATACATATGTATATATATATATATATATATATATATATATATATTTTATATGGTTTGGGCTGATGGCAGCAGGAAAGATCAGGGTGTCATCAAAATCCTTTAGACCCCCTGCAGCCTTTATATTATTCAGTTAACTGTTAAAGTATATTATCTGTAATTTAATGATGGTCTAACTGATGTTGCAAATTGATCTTGGGAAGGTTATACTAAACCTTTATTGGTATTTATTCATTCACCTATTGATTTTTGTTGGCCTATTGGTGGTCAAATTTGACCCTTGTGAATCCCCATGGACATTTTTGGCTTTCAAATTTTCAGTCACTTTGGCTGTGTTAATGCATATATGTATGTCAAAATCACTAATAAAAATCACAAGTAATTGTTATTATTAATAATAATTAACATATAATATATAGTTTATAAAATATTCTGATGTATGCAACAATAATCTGATGATAAATAGCTTACTAAAGTAATTGAAATTATAGCTTTTCTATTAAGTATTAAACATTATTACATATTATTTCACTGTTAACAGTAAAATGACCATTAACTAAGTTTAGGAATGATGGTAAGTATAAAGTGCAGCCAATTTATTGATGGACAGGGGTTAAATATACTGAGTCTAAAGCCAATAGTTAAAACATCCACTCTGTAGGTAAGTAACAGCACAGAGGACATGTCCTCAGTGTCCTCAGTGTCCTCAGTGTCCTCATCGTTAGAGACAGCTCTGTCTGGAGCAGAGATGTTTGTTCGCCTTTCCTCTGCCTCTCTTTCCTCAGCATCAAACATGGAAACTATTAGCAGATCATACATGCACACGAACAGCGAGGGTTGCTGAAGGTCATCATCACTAACTGTAAGTGTGATTCAGGACTCTTTTGTGGAGCTGGTGGGATTGGCTGAAGGTGGACCTATTGGAAAACATCTGCCTCTGCCTCTAATTTGTCGACTTGAGTAAAAGTCCACGCTGATAGAGATTTCATACAGGAAATGTCAGTGCACTGACTAAGTTGTGAGGGTATGTGAAATAATGGCTGCAGCCCATCCATCAGCCGGTTTTCATCAGCCGTCTGACAAGAGATGGCAGGTCATCAACGGCGGGATCATCGGCAGACCCGCAGCAGAAAGCTAATGTCTCCCACTGCACGGCCATGCACCTTTACTAAATCAGCTGTAACGAAATGAGCTTTTTACACTGAGAACCTTTGGTTTCTAAACACTACCACACTTTTCATATGTCATTGATTAACTTCAGCTTCTAACTTTATGTTTTAGCCACACACACACACACACACACACACACACACACACACACACACACACACACACACACACCACACACACACACACACACACACACACACACACACACACACACACACACACACCCTACCTGGTGTGAGGCTGATGGTTGTCAGTTTTCCCTCCAGGTTGTGGGTGCTGGTGTTGAGCAGGTTCAGGTCGGTCCGCAGTCTGTCCAGCTGACCCTCCTCTCCACACAGGCTGCTGACCTGTCGTCATGGCGACGTGACAGTGATGTTAAAGCAACATCGGTCTGGTTTGACCAGGAGTTCATTGTGGCTAATGTTAGGTGATGTTAAATTTTAGATAGATGTTGCTGTGTAACTGACATATATAGCTACTAGTGCAGTACATCAAATGACAGCATTTATGTGAAATCCTGAACATGGTCCTGATTTCCTTAATCTCTATGAACAGATATCTGCATGTGAAACACTGAAACAACCCAGTTATACACATCAACCAGCTCCATTCTCGCATAACAAGTTGGTAATCAAACTGTAAATAACTGGCCAATCCAAGAAAGTCTCGGCCTGGATATCGGCTGGTACTACTCTGGAACCCAGAAATATGGCCCGACCCCCCGGGCTTATCTGTAGTCCCACCAACATCCACTGGGTTCTGAGGATTCACGTTAACAGCCAATGTACTGTACGTCACTCTCTGCCAACTCGTAAACACATTTTAAATAAATCTTTCATTGAATTTTCAACGTAACACCACAAATACTTGAAGAAACAAGCAGAGAGAACAAATGAATAAAGAGTAGTGAGCAACGTCCACATCAAGGCACCATCTAACTAGATTCCTCTTAGTTGGGGCAATGCAACAAGTAAAAGCAAATTAATACAAGGAGTGTACATAAATTATGATATCAGCAAATTATTGAAGGCAGAAATGCTTCTGCAGGTCTCCACCTCTAGAAAGATCTCCATATCGTCCCATACAATCATCACTGCAAGATTTCAAGAACAAAAGACTGAGACAAACCTTCAAACCAAATTTGTAGACTTGGTCTGTTACAATCCAAAAAGTCAAAATCATTTTTCACAAAGATGATTTCTGTCATTTTAGGTTGTTCTTATCCCACTGATGTATGTTAAAGTGTTCATTTTTCTGAAGAGTTATTTAATGCTATTAAAAGGGGCAAAACATCATGATTGACAGCTGTGAGAGATTTAACTTTAACTTCATAACCATCACAAGTCTCATATGTTAGATGTGTGTCAATTTAATCATGACTGTAGTTATAGAGCTATTATGGTTAGCTGCGTCTTTCCAGACAAACAGCTGCTATGTTGCTAACGTAGCAGCCAGGTGGCTCATGCTAGCAAGCTGCAGGTATGCTCAGCTTGTGATTGGCTGGGTCGAATGTATGGGCGGGACCTCGATATCACCTGCACGATCACTATTGCACGGAATCTGGCTCCAAGTGTTGCTCAGTGGGAGAAAGTGGAGGCGCATTGTCCATCCATCCATCTATCTATCTATCTATCTTATATATATATATATATATATATATATATATATATATATATATATATATATATATATATATATATATATATACAGTACAGAGTACAGTCTATGTGTGAAACCAACGTTTGTCTTTGTGTTCACAACCTTAAGTTTCACTTTCACTTTACAAACAAAGTATTCTTAACTCAGACCACAACCTGTTTTTCCTCATCCAAAGTGGTTTTGTTGCCTAAACCTAAGGAAGTGTTTTTGTCTGAATTCAGTGTTAACCATGTGTTTACTGCGTTTGTGAATGGGCTGGCATGCCACCGCTCACCATGACAGTGCTGGTGGTTAGCAGGTTTAATGTTTACTGTGCTCATTGTATGAGTGCAGCATGCTAAACACAATGTAGGCCCATAGCTGTGGGTGATGTTAATATCACTAGTTTTGCAGGTAGCTTGTCATAAACTAAAGTTTGGACATATAAAAGTTTGACGGTTAGAGGATCACCAATGTAACTGCGGTTCATCCGAATGGGGTCATGAATATCTGTACTAATCATGGCAGGACAAAAGTCTTCCTTGAGGCTGTGGCTCACCAATCGGACGGTTGGTGGTTCGATCCCCGGCTGCTCCGGTCACATATCATGGTGTCCTTGAGCAAGAAACTTAACCCCCAAACTGCTCCCAAAGGCTGAGCCATCGGCGTGTGAATGATTATTTAGATCAGATCCTGATGGGCAAAGCTGGCTCCTCAGCAGCCTCTGATATCAGCGTCTGGATGTGGGTGTGAATGGGTGAATGTGACATGTAGTGTCAAGAGCTTTGAGTGGTCCCAAGACTAGAAAAGTGCTGTATAAATGCAAGTCCATTTACCATTTACAGGCTAGATTTTTTTAAGCCTTAACAGAGCCATGAGGAGGAGCTGAAGTCTAGTTTTGTCCCAGAACACTTGAATTACAACATGCCGAAATGTTCTGCCTGCTGCAGATTTGAGGAATAGCTCAGTGCACAGCAAGCATGTGGTCGAGTGATGTGGATGTGCACACAGCAGGCGTTGGCTACCGGAGCACAGATTAGCAGTAAAGTCGGTCAGTACATGGTTTACTGTAATGCAATAAGTTAATGGTTTATTATTATTTACAGGTCCATGTCCATAGTTAAAGCAATGTAATAAGTTGATTTTTTGATTTATTGCATTTAAAAAGTGTGTGGATAATTTAAAAAGTATAATGTCTCATTTATATTACATTTGTAATGTTTGGTTAATCTTGGGGCATTCTGGCCAGCTGTTAGCTAAGCATGCTATATACAGTATTGATGGTTTCACTCTGAGCCAGAAGAATACCAGTGATCATCAGCAACCAGGCTAACTCTTAGCTCACCCATACAAGCTACCGTTACCATGTTTCCAAAGCTGTAGTAGCACACTAGTCTAAACTAAATAAAGCAAACTCTTCGCACAACCATTTTATTAATTTCATTTTCTTAGTCGGTGATGATATCAGAGACGTTGATGGGCTGAACCACAGATCCAGGGATGGAGACGGCGCCTCATTCACGAAAGTGTCTCAGTGGTGCATGAAGCCAAAATGGAAAAGTGCCCAGATCTACTGGCAGTCTTCTGCATGTATGGGCCCACGGAGCAGGCACAGTAGCGTCCGCTCGGTCACATGACTCGGTCACATGACTCGGTCCCAATGTCCCAATGTCACGCCATAGTCACGACTTGCTGACTCCGCCTCCCAGCCCTCGCTCCAGCCTCAGTCTGGGGCTCATTCACATGAACGGAGGGAAATAACTCTGGATTCAGCTGTTACTGCATTTTACAACAAGGACCTGATGATTTAAGGGCTGTTCATGTGTTCACACTGTTTCTGAGTTACAGACGTCTCTTTCCCAGTGGGAGTCTGTGGGAAAAGGTCTTTTTGGACCCCATGGCATCATGGACAAACTATGAAAACTGGCATCAACAGCAGCGCTCTTCCTAGAGGCTTGGGCTGAAGCAGTCGATGTCCCGGAGCTATCGTACACAGTGTTGACAGCAACCACAAGATGTGCGACTCACTGCACCCAGCTGATATAAGTCAAGAACCAGTGCCAGCCCATAACCGAAACCGCACATTGTTGTTTATACATTTCTGCTTTTTTGCAGATTATGGAAAGTAAAAACAGCACACAAATGAATGAGCCTCAGAGGCAAACATAGTTTTGAACTTTAGCCAGAGGCAGGTGAGCTGTTCCCCCTGGTTCTGGTCTTTATGCTACGCTATGCTAACATCCTGGATCATGAGATACAGACATGAGATTGATATGGTTCTTCTCATCTCACTCAGGGAAATAGCTGATTTCCTAAAATGTTGAAGCATTTGTATTGATCTAATTTCTAGTAATTATTCCAGGGCCTTACAGTTACTTATTGTCATTAATAAATTAGATCAATAGAGCTAAAGTGAATTTAAAGCTAAATGAATGTGAACTGAAGAAAAATAGAGAAGCTATGTTCAGTGAAATATTATATATATATACATATAAAAAGCAGGAGGACCTGGGTCTTCAGGGCCCACAGGTGGCTCCTCAGGGTCTTGGTTTCCTGACTGTTGTTGGAGAGGAGGGATTGGATGTTGTCGTCGTCATCCAGAGGGATGTGATTAGAGATCAGCTTCTCCAGCCTGGGGTTAGACAGTGAAGACCCCAATGTGAAAACTGGGACAGAGAAAAAATAACAAGCATGTTTCATCAGTCACTTCATTCACTTTAATGGAAAAAGTCCATGACACAAACTGGTATAGAAATAATTTGGGTTCTCTTTAACATATCACATTTGAAAATAAATATTTGATAACAAGTAATGCTATCTACATGCAGTCTTACCTTTGTAAATGAGAACGGCGTTAAGAATGGTCTGGAAGATGAGATAAACAACAATCGCATTAAAACACCACTGTCTTCTGGGTCTCGCTGGCTTCAGGTCTGAAACACACACAGGAAACTGCAAGTCATTTCAGGAGACAAAAAGTACCCCGGTTTATCCAGCCGGTACAAATGCTTTCATACAAAAAAAGCTCCGAGCATGAAACATTTGGACAACCAGTGGAAAATGTCAGCTGTCAATCCCAGTGACAACCTGGGGCGAATGGAGATAGGTTTCTTTTTGTTGGCAGAAAAATCATGAAAGTGACATTAGGGGTAAACTACTGTCCCCTCTAAAGGTTTCAGTTGGCCGGGGTCTGCAGATTAGAGAAGTATTTAATATACACTGAAGTCAGTGGTGGTTTTGTTTCAGGTCTCCATATTTTAAGCAGTTGCATGAACCCTGTCTCATAGCTATTATGTTTATGTAGCTCATTTACAGAACAGATATGTTTTGTAAAATTATGTGACTTACATGATCTCTTAACATAATGAAGAGATTTTGTTATCTGATAATTTGCAAAATAACAGTGAAAGTACTTTCTGCAACACCGTTGTCATTAGTTTTCTCTACAGTATCTGCTTTTGTAATGAAATACCACTGGTTATGTTTTTCTACACATTGCTACCTTTAGCCTTGTTCATGTCCACCACTGACCATCTCATCCTGGTTGTTGGCATTAAAGGAACCACACTAAGCTGGTTTAAGTCCTCTTTATCAGATCGATCTCAGTTTGCACATGTTAATGATGAATCCTCGGTACACATCAAAGTTAGTCATGGAGTTCCACATGGTTCTGTGCTTGGACCAGTTCTATTCACCTTATATATGCTTCCTTTAGACAATGTTATGAGAAAACACTCCATAAACTGTCATTGTTATGCAGATGATACCCAATTATATCATCGATGAAGCCAGTCAAAACCAAGCAGTTAGCTAAACTTCGAGCATGCCTTAAGGACTCAAAAACCTGGATGACCTGCACTTTCCTGATGTTAAACTCAGACAGAACTGAAGTTACTGTGCTTGGCCCCAAAGGCCTCCAATGCAAATTATCTAAAGATATAGTTACTCTAGATGGCATTGTCCTGGCCTCCAGCACCATGCGCCTTAAAGAAATCTGGGAGTTATCTTTGATCAGGAAATGTCCTTTAAATCTAAAACCTAAAGTAAACTTCAGGAATTGCCTTCTTTCATTTATGTAACATTGTGAAAATCAGTCCCATCCTGACTTAATGCAGAAAAATGAGTCCATGTGTGTCTTACTTCTAGACTAGATCACTGCAAGTCCGTATTATCAGGCTGCTCCAGAGAGTCTCCTAAGACCCTCCAGTTAATCCAGAATGCTGCAGTATGAGTTCGGACCAGAACTAGAACAGGAGATCGTGTTCCTCCTGTATTAGCTTCTCTGCACTGGCTCCCTGTCAAATCCAGAACACAGTTTAAAATCCTCCTCCTCTTCTACAAATCCATAAACAGCCAGAACCTTCAGCTAACAAGCTCCTCTTCTCATTACAGTATGCAGTCTACACCTGCTCTATATAAACAGCATCTTGGCATAACCTCTGTTATGATTTGACGCTATATAAACATGAAGTGAACTCAATTCAAGTTTACACTGAGTGCTAATTAAATGAAAAACGTACAGTAATTTGAGTTCGCTCCCTGACGGTAAACAGAGAGTGGTTAAATGGAGGACGATATGTTATCAGACGTCTGTAAGGTTGCCTGAAGGGCTGAATGTGAGACATTTCAAATATGGCACATTCAATACATGCATAAAAATGAAAAACATATGACAATATTGCTCTTTACTTTATTTCTTTGTTTTCAATTGGACATTTTAAAACTTACACAGCATCCACAATCTGTCTTTCTTTCTTACTAATGATGTAACTTTTGTTGTTCACCTCCTACTTTCATTGACTCGTGTTTTTACGAGTGGTGACGGCTGGCCGTCCGTCTGTCTGTGAACGCCGTCTGTCTAACGAACGCCGTCTGTCTGTGAACGCCGTCTGTCTAACGAACGCCGTGGGGGAATTTCTTCAAACTTGTCACAAACGTCCACCTGGATTCAAGGATGAACTGATCAGAATTTGGTGGTCAAAGGTCACAGTGACCTCACGAAACACATTGTTGGCCATCACTCAGGAGTCCATATGCCAATTATGACCATTTAAAGCAAAAGTCTGATGAGGAAGTGATGAGATTTTGGACAGACGTTGCTATAAACTGCAACTTGACTGGTTGGTGGAAGTATACAACCACAAGATGGTAATTTTAGTTTCTTATGTCTGATTCTTGTGTGTGTTTTTATTTTTGTGTTGTATTGTATATTGTATATTGTGTTGTTTTTATTGCTGTTGCAGCAGTCAGGAAACCTCTGCGGTACAAATAAAGGTCTTGAACTTGAGCGATTTTAACCAAAATGATTTTTTGCCTAAACTCAACCACACAAACATGTCAGGACGTGAACCCTGGAGCTGAAGTTGTACTTGACACTGTTGTGTTACTGTCACAATTGATTTGTTATTTATTCAAACTATAAGATGTCAAAGAAATACTGACAAATGTTAATCACAAGTCCAAGGTGGGGTTTTCAAATGTCTTATTAACCAACATCCCGAAACCCAAAGATATTACTTTTTTCTATCATACACTAAGAAAACTAATGAATATTCCCATTTTGTGAATTCATATTTTTGCCGAGAGGAGCAGTGTGGTGGCTGCAGTACTTAGTCGCTACAAATCCGGCTTGGGAGTGGAGTTTCCATGTTCTCCCTGTGTTACGGGGGTTTTCTCCGGGTGCTCCGGTTTCCTCCCACAGTCCAAAGGCATGCAGGTTAATTGGCACGGCACATGGGAGAAGCTTCAGATGATTGCTATCTGCAACCAGCCCGTTAGATACCACCGAATCCTACACGATGGACCTTTCATGAAAGACCTGAATGATAAATCAGTTATGAAAATGATTGCCAGTTAATTTCCTGATTATTGACTAATCATGTCTACCTCCAGTGCACACACTATAGAGTAAGTGATGGTGGGCTGGGTCAAGGGATAGAGTCAGTGGCTTATAATTCTTTTGAAGTTGTCCTAATTACCATTGAAGCAACTTCCAAACTTCCGAATGTCTTGATCAGACTTGTCCATCTCGACCTTTTGACAGCAGCGTCTGTCTGGTGTAATATAGTGAGAGGAAGCAATGAGCATAACCTGATAACATTTGAGCTTATCTGGCACTACAGGCCTTTCTCACAAATACATTTTGACACTGTAGGAGCAGTTGAGACATCTTCCTAATGTTGTCAAACTTCTTAAAGGCCTGTTCATTCATTCATATGTAACCCTTGACGTAAAGTGTTTGCCAAGGCTGTGGCTGGAAACAATAATTAATATGTCATCTGTAGGACTGGCCAGCGGTAAACAGACTCTGAGCTGAGGTTAGAAGATCTAAGATAAGATAAGATAAGATAAGATATTCCTTTATTGGTCCCACAGTGGAGAGATTCACAATATTCAAATTCACACTCTGAGTAATATGAGTAGTTGTGTCATTACACCCAAAGTGACAGAATCACTCCACCACTAAAACAATGTGATTATTAACATGCTTTTTTCACATCAATCATTAGAGACATTTAAGATTTATTTCTTTATTTATTGTATGTGTTGAAACCTTTCTGTGTATAATATGATAAGCCTGTGGTTCTATATTATCTCACTTATGCAGTTTTCTGTGCTCCTATAAATTCAACTAAAATAGTCACTTTAATTTCAGGAGACATTTGCAGCTGAATCCTCATGTTTCCCTGAGAAACAGGTGAGATTGTGCTGCCACCTACTGGTCGTGGCTGCCATTTCATTCACTGTCAGGTTGAACACTTGCAGCAGATTTTAATTTTAACAATTGACATGACGATGCTGCCTTTAACAACTGACCTGAGAAATAGTACAACCTTACTCCCACAAATATCTACTTTAAAACAGCATCTCGTTTGCTCACATTAGAAATAATTTCAACAAAATGCGTCTTTCATTGGGGTGTTGAGAGAACATTTCCCAGCAGACTCTGATACTCGATCTGAGAATAGCTGTGGAATCAGTGCTATCTTCTCCTCACTGTCTCACGTTAAAGCTGCGGGTGGTAATGTTGAGCAAATATTATTTAAAAAAAAAAAAAAAAGTTATTTTTATAAAATTGTCACTATATCCTGACCAATCAGAGTCTCTGATCAGCTGTCAATCACTTGCCAACTCTGATTCTGACTGTCACACTGTCACACATTCATACACTAAAGACTCATTCACACACCGGTGGCCGTCAGGAGCAATTTGGGGGTCAGTATCTTGACATCTCAGTTTTAATAAGACCAGTTTTCTAAATATTCTGTTATGGAGAAATCATTCCACGTTTTTAACTGTTTTAACTCATCTGCAGATGGTTCCTCCAACCAATCAGAGACACACGGTGAGGCAGATGACAACATGTTGTGTCCATGTAGTAACGTAAAGTCTCTCAGGATGGCTGACCAGTATTAACTGGACGTTCTTAGAAATAAAATCCTGTAAATCTGGTGACCATGGTTTCTCTCACAAGTCCAAATAGCAACTCAATCTCTTTGTTTTGAAGGTTTCATTCTTCCTGTAATACTTACCGTCAGGCTGGAAGCTGTAGAGATCAGTCCTGCTGAGTGACATGTCAAACAGCGGGTTACTCTGGGTGTAGTCCACTGATGTCTCCATGCTCTCTAGAGTCCAGAATCACCTTTACTTCCTACTTCAGGAACTCTTATAACACACAGTGCATGATGTCGGGAAACACGATTCACCCAGATTGCAACAGAACCTGTCTGTGAAAGAGCTCACACGGACTGAAGTAGAGGAAGGAACTATATCTGATTTGTAGCTGAGGTGGCCAAAATTCAGCAGCACACCACCCATGTAGTACAGCTGCTGAGCAGAATGAGGAAGCTGTTCGTCTAACCACGGATACAAGGTGGCCTCGCAAAACAGTAACCAAACTCATGCTCAGTAGTTTGAATCATCAACATTATTATTATTATTATTATTATTATTATTATTATTATCATTGACCATTTGGCCATCATGTCCACTTGTTTAACTTGTACTGAAGCAACTAAACAGGATCACATAAGTCAAGTCAAATCAATTTTATTTGTATAGCCCAAAATCACAAATCACACTTTTGCCTCAGGCGGCTTTACAATCTGAACAGGATACGAGACCCCTGACGTTTACAGAGCGACCCTCTCATCAGATAGATAGATAGATTAGATCATCTTGATCGGGGAAAAAGAAAAAATGAAACCTCAGGAGGAGCAACAGAGGAGGGATCCTCCTTCAGGATGGACAGATGTGCTATAGATGTTGGGTGTACGGAGTAACAACATAATGAAAATAGCACATAGTCAACCCATATGACAAAAATTAATACAAATAATGTAAACATAATTGTGTGAGAGAGTGGATCCAGAATAATGTCAATCAGCTTCCCGGCGTTGGCAAATAGATAGAGAGCCAAAACAACAACACAACCTCCTCTCCAGACCAGATAAAACCAGAGCAACACAACCTCCTCTCCAGACCAGATAGAACCAGAGCAACACAACCTCCTCTCCAGACCAGATAGAACCAGAGCAACACAACCTCCTCTCAGACAGATAGACCAGAGCAACACAACCTCCCCTCCAGACCAGATAGAACCAGAGCAACACAACCTCCTCTCCAGACCAGATAGAACCAGAGCAACACAACCTCCTCTCCAGACCAGATAGATAGAACCAGAGCAACACAACCTCCTCTCCAGACCAGATAGATAGAACCAGAGCAACACAACCTCCTCTTCAGACCAGATAGATAGAACCAGAGCAACACAACCTCCTCTCCAGACCAATAGATAGAACCAGAGCAACACAACCTCCTCTCCAGACCAGATAGAACCAGAGCAACACAACCTCCTCTCCAGACCAGATAGAACCAGAGCAACACAACCTCCTCTCCAGACCAGATAGATAGAACCAGAGCAACACAACCTCCTCTCAGACCAGATTGAATGAACCAAAGAAACACAACCTTCTCTCCAGGAAAGATAGAATCAAAGCAACAAAACCCTTCAGACCAGATAGATAGAACCAGAGCAACACAACCTCCTCTTCAGACCAGATAAAAAAAAAAAAGAAGAGAAAGAGAAAAAAAAAAAAAAAAAGATCAGAACCAGAGCAACACAACCTCCTCTCCAGACCAGATAGATAGAACCAGAGCAACACAACCTCCTCTCCAGACCAGATAGATTGAACCAGAGCAACACAACCTCCTCTCCAGACCAGATAGATTGAACCAAGCAACACAATCTCCTCTCAGACAGATAGAACCAGAGCAACACAACCTCCTCTCAGACCAGATAGATAGAACCAGAGCAATACACCTCCTCTAGACCAGATAGATAGACCAGAAACAACCAGACAGATAATGACCAGAGCAACACAACCTCCTCTCCAGACCAGATAGAACCAGAGCAACACAACCTCCTCTCCAGATAGATAGAACCAGAGCAACACAACCTCCTCTCCAGACCAGATAGACAGAACCAGAGCAACACAACCTCCTCTCCAGACCAGATAGAACCAGAGCAACACAACCTCCTCTCCAGACCAGCTAGAACCAGAGCAACACAACCTCCTCTCCAGATAGATAGAACCAGAGCAACACAACCTCCTCTCCAGACCAGATAGACAGAACCAGAGCAACACAACCTCCTCTTCAGACCAGATAGATAGAACCAGAGCAACACAACCTCCTCTCCAGACCAGATAGATAGAACCAGAGCAACACAACCTCCTCTCCAGACCAGATAGATTGAACCAGAGCAACACAACCTCCTCTCCAGGTCAGATAGAACCAGAGCAACACAACCTCCTCTTCAGACCAGATAGATTGAACCAGAGCAACACAACCTCCTCTCCAGACCAGATAGATTGAACCAGAGCAACACAATCTCCTATCCAGACCAGATAGAACCAGAGCAACACAACCTCCTCTCCAGACCAGATAGATAGAACCAGAGCAATACAACCTCCTCTCCAGACCAGATAGATAGGACCAGAGCAACACAACCTCCTCTCCAGACCAGATAGATAGGACCAGAGCAACACAATCTCCTATCCAGACCAGATAGAACCAGAGCAACACAACCTCCTCTCCAGATCAGATAGATAGAACCAGAGCAAAACAACCTCCTCTCGAGACCAGATAGAACCAGAGCAACACAACCTCCTATCTAGACCAGATAGATAGAACCAGAGCAACACAACCTCCTCTCGAGACCAGATAGAACCAGAGCAACACAACCTCCTATCCAGACCAGATAGAACCAGAGCAACACAACCTCCTCTCCACACCAGATAGATAGAGCCAGAGCAACACAACCTCCTCTCCAGACCAGATAGAACCAGAGCAACACAATCTCCTCTCCAGACCAGATAGAACAAGAGCAACACAACCTCCTCTCCAGACCAGAAATAAAACAGAGAAAAACAATCTCCTATAAAAAAAAGTAGATAGAACCAGAGCAACACAACCTCCTCTCCAGACCAGATAGAACCAGAGCAACACACAACCTCCTCTCCAGACCAGATAGATAGAACCAGAGCAATACAACCTCCTCTCCAGACCAGATAGATAGAACCAGAGCAACACAACCTCCTCTCGAGACCAGATAGAACCAGAGCAACACAACCTCCTCTCCAGACCAGCTAGAACCAGAGCAACACAACCTCCTCTCCAGATAGATAGAACCAGAGCAACACAACCTCCTCTCCAGACCAGATAGACAGAACCAGAGCAACACAACCTCCTCTTCAGACCTGATAGATAGAACCAGAGCAGCACAACCTCCTCTCCAGACCAGATAGACAGAACCAGAGCAACACAACCTCCTCTCCAGACCAGATAGATTGAACCAGAGCAACACAACCTCCTCTTCAGACCAGATAGATAGAACCAGAGCAACACAACCTCCTCTTCAGACCAGATAGATAGAACCAGAGCAACACAACCTCCTCTCCAGACCAGATAGATAGAACCAGAGCAACACAATCTCCTCTCCAGACCAGATAGAACCAGAGCAACACAACCTCCTCTCCAGACCAGATAGATAGAACCAGAGCAATACAACCTCCTCTCCAGACCAGATAGATAGAACCAGAGCAACACAACCTCCTCTCCAGACCAGATAGATTGGACCAGAGCAACACAATCTCCTATCCAGACCAGATAGAACCAGAGCAACACAACCTCCTCTCCAGATCAGATAGATAGAACCAGAGCAATACAACCTCCTCTCGAGACCAGATAGATAGGACCAGAGCAACACAACCTCCTCTCTAGACCAGATAGATAGAACCAGAGCAACACAATCTCCTATCCAGACCAGATAGAACCAGAGCAACACAACCTCCTCTCCAGATCAGATAGATAGAACCAGAGCAAAACAACCTCCTCTCGAGACCAGATAGAACCAGAGCAACACAACCTCCTATCTAGACCAGATAGATAGAACCAGAGCAACACAACCTCCTCTCGAGACCAGATAGAACCAGAGCAACACAACCTCCTATCCAGACCAGATAGAACCAGAGCAACACAACCTCTTCTCCACACCAGATAGATAGAGCCAGAGCAACACAACCTCCTCTCCAGACCAGATAGAACCAGAGCAACACAACCTCCTCTCCAGACCAGATAGAACCAGAGCAACACAACCTCCTCTCCAGACCAGATAGAACCAGAGCAACACAACCTCCTCTCCAGACTAGATAGAACCAGAGCAACACAACCTCCTCTCCAGGTCAGATAGAACCAGAGCAACACAACCTCCTATCCAGACCAGATAGATAAAACCAGAGCAACACAATCTCCTCTCCAGACCAGATAGAACAAGAGCAACACAACCTCCTCTCCAGACCAGATAGATAGAACCAGAGCAACACAATCTCCTCTCCAGACCAGCTAGATAGAACCAGAGCAACACAACCTCCTCTCCAGACCAGATAGAACCAGAGCAACACAAACTCCTCTCCAGACCAGATAGATAGAACCAGAGCAATACAACCTCCTCTCCAGACCAGATAGATAGAACCAGAGCAACACAACCTCCTCTCGAGTCCAGATAGAACCAGAGCAACACAACCTCCTCTCGAGTCCAGATAGAACCAGAGCAACACAATCTCCTATCCAGACCAGATAGAACCAGAGCAACACAACCTCCTCTCCAGACCACATAGATAGAGCTAGAGCACTAGAATACTTCACTCTGGGGATATACAGGAGACCTGTATTCTGAAAGTGGAGAGCTCTGATTGGGGAATAAGGTTGAACTAGATCAGACTTGTAGGAAGGAGCATACCCATTTACAGTTTTACAGGTCATCAGAAGCACTGACCTTGATCGGGAGCCAGTGTAATGAAGCTAAAAGTGGTGTAATATGGTCAGATTTTATAGTTTTAATTCAGATTTTTGCAGCAGTGTTCTGAACCATTTGAAAGCTTCTGGTACTAAAATGAGGCAGACCAGATAGCAAAACATTACAGTAATCCAGTCTGGATGATACAAAGGCATGAATTAGGATCTCTGCATCAAAGAAGACCTGATTTTAGTGATGTCGCGTAGGTGAAAGAAAACGATGCGAAGATTTTTAACTGTCAAACTCTGGCATATCACACAGTTATCTAAAAATACAGTTACTTGCTCAACTGAAGTCTATGTTGAGCAGGACCAATGACCAATCTCAATTTCATCTGAATTTAGGAGGTTTTTCACCACAGACAGGCAGGCCTCTAATGTAATCATTTGTGATTGATCCTCCACCTTTACAGGCACATACAGCTGTGTGTCATCAGTGTAACAGTGAAGATTAATGCCATGATGACATATAATGTGGCCCAGAGGTGCGATGTATAGGGAGAACAACAGAGGACCGAGAACAGAGCCCTGGGGTACACCACATTTCACCTCACAGAATACTGATGTTGTATTATCATGAGAGATGCACTGACACACTTTCAAAATAAAATTGTAACCATGCAAGAGCAAGACCAGAGACACTAAATTTGTTCTCCAATCAATTAAGGACTGTACGATGATCAGTACTGTCAATAGCTGCACTAAGATCCAGTAGTAAAAGTACCGAGGTGAAATCTGAATCCAAGTTCAGCAGGTAAGGGGTCGAAGAGGCAGATGTTGGGTTGAGAAGATGAAACCAGCTTAGATGGAGTTTCAAGAGAGACAGTCTCAAAATGTTTAAGGACAGAGAATAACTGGGATTCAATGTGCAGAAAATGCATTGCAAAATTTACATGACTGTCTATAATAGAGGAGTAATATTAGTGTATTATTAGTAATAGTGTATATTTCCAGCAGGAACTAGTGGACTTGGAGAGCTGCAGACCATCAGTACATGTATAAATATAAAGTATAGAAATCACAGCACAGAGCAAAATCTACAGAATATAAAAATATATATGTTTTTTTAATATTTTATATACTGTATATTATGTATACAACCCATTAACACAAATAAGCATGCAATAAAATGATCGACAGTGACTAAAATGAAAGAAATGTAGTGAGGATAAAAAGTATAAAAAGAGGAAAATCAAAGAAACAAAATAATATTCATTCACACGGTCTAACTGATGATCAGTGCCTGAGATACAGTAGTTTCATATGCAGAAGAAGATGAGAAAATGAAAAAGGAAGTTAAGTCACATCACATCTTCCTTCTTTTTCCTCTTGTAAGCTTTTTGACTCTAAATTTCCACATGTCTCAGCCTTAATTTATCATTTAATTTCTTCTTTTCTTTTTCCCTCCTTGCAAAGTAGGAATTGAAACTTATGTTCTTTGAGTTATTGCTGTGGATAAGTTATGTGCCCACTGAGCAATTTGATGTTGAAAATATATTCAATAGATGTATATTTTACATCTCGTGTCAGTAGACGTTTAGTTGAGCTTAAGGTTATTCAAGGTTGAAATGTTAAGGTTTAGTAGACTCATCTTAGACTAGATGTTATTTCAGTCTGTGAATATATAACAAAGAAATCAACAGTATTGCTGTAAATGTGGGGGGTGCAGTGCTTATGTTAAATATTCATAGGTTTTAATGCATTCTTAAGCTATATAATGATGATTTAATGTATAGTCTAAAGCTGAGCTATTATTATTATAATCATTAGCTCTACTGATGTCACCCTGGTTGGTTTGAAGTCAGAACCAGATTAAAATTGAATATTTAAATCCAACTAGGACACATGTTTCTAGAGCAGCAACAGTAATGTTGACAACAGCAGAGTCTCCATAGAAACTCATTAATCTCTCACTGGAGAAAGCTTTAGTTTACTACTAAGATACATGACAAACTAACCTAAACAGTCAGACTACAGAGTCCACTGCCAGCTTTAGTTTACTACTAAGATACATGACAAACTAACCTAAACAGTCAGACTACAGAGCCTACTGCCAGCTTTTGTTTACTACTGAGATACATGACAAACTAACCTAAACAGTCAGACTACAGAGCCTACTGCCAGCTTTAGTTTACTACTAAGATACATGACAAACTAACCTAAACAGTCAGACTACAGAGCCTACTGCCAGCTTTAGTTTACTACTGAGATACATGACAAACTAACCTAAACAGTCAGACTACAGAGTCTACTGCCAGCTTTAGTTTACTACTGAGATACATGACAAACTAACCTAAACAGTCAGACTACAGAGTCTACTGCCAGCTTTAGTTTACTAATGAGATACATGACAAACTAACCTAACAGTCAGACTACAGAGTCTACTGCCAGCTTTAGTTTACTACTGAGATACATGGAAAAACTAACCTAACAGTCAGACTACAGAGTCTACTGCCAGCTTTAGTTTACTACTAAGATACATGACAAACTAACCTAAACAGTCAGACTACAGAGCCTACTGCCAGCTTTAGTTTACTACTGAGATACATGACAAACTAACCTAAATCAGACTACAGAGTCTACTGCCAGCTTTAGTTTACTACTGAGATACATGGAAAAACTAACCTAACATCAGACTACAGAGTCTACTGCCAGCTTTAGTTTACTACTAAGATACATGACAAACTAACCTAAACAGTCAGACTACAGAGCCTACTGCCAGCTTTAGTTTACTACTAAGATCCATGACAAACTAACCTAACAGTCAGACGACAGAGTCTACTGCCAGCTTTAGTTTACTACTGAGATACATGACAAACTAACCTAAATCAGACGACAGAGTCCACTGCCAGCTTTAGTTTACTACTGAGATACATGACAAACTAACCTAAACAGCCAGATTACAGAGTCTACTGCCAGCTTTAGTTTACTACTAAGATCCATGACAAACTAACCTAACAGTCAGACTACAGAGCCTACTGCCAGCTTTAGTTTACTACTAAGATACATGACAAACTAACCTAAACAGACTACAGAGTCCACTGCCAGCTTTAGTTTACTACTGAGATACATGACAAACTAACCTAAACAGTCAGACTACAGAACCGAATGCCAGCTTTAGTTTACTACTGAGATACATGACAAACTAACCTAAAGAGTCAGACTACAGAGTCTACTGCCAGCTTTAGTTTACTACTGAGATACATGACAAACTAACCAAACAGACTACAGAGTCTACTGCCAGCTTTAGTTTACTACTGAGATACATGACAAACTAACCTAAACAGTCAGACTACAGAGTCTACTGCCAGCTTTAGTTTACTACTGAGGTACATGACAAACTAACCTAACAGTCAGACTACAGAGTCCACTGCCAGCTTTAGTTTACTACTGAGATACATGACAAACTAACCTAAACAGTCAGACTACAGAGCCTACTGCCAGCTTTAGTTTACTACTGAGATACATGACAAACTAACCTAAAGTCAGACTACAGAGCCTACTGCCAGCTTTAGTTTACTACTAAGATATATGACAAACTAACCTAAACAGTCAGACTACAGAGTCTACTGCCAGCTTTAGTTTACTACGGAGATATATGAAAAACTAACCTAAACAGTCAGACTACAGAGTCTACTGCCAGCTTTAGTTTACTACTAAGATATATGACAAACTAACCTAAACAGTCAGACTACAGTCTACTGCCAGCTTTAGTTTACTACGGAGATACATGACAAACTAACCTAAACAGTCAGACTACAGAGTCTACTGCCAGCTTTAGTTTACTACTAAGATACATGACAAACTAACCTAAACAGATCAGACTACAGAGTCTACTGCCAGCTTTAGTTTACTACTGAGATACATGACAAACTAACCTAAACACTCAGACTACAGAGTCTACTGCCAGCTTTAGTTTACTACTAAGATACATGACAAACTAACCTAAACAGTCAGACTAGAGTCTACTGCCAGCTTTAGTTTACTACTGAGATACATGACAAACTAACCTAAACAGTCAGACTAGAGTCTACTGCCAGCTTTAGTTTACTACTGAGATCCATGACAAACTAACCTAAACAGTCAGACTACAGAGCCTACTGCCAGCTTTAGTTTACTACTGAGATACATGACAAACTAACCTAAACAGTCAGACTACAGAGCCTACTGCCAGCTTTAGTTTACTACTGAGATACATGACAAACTAACCTAACAGTCAGACTACAGAGCCTACTGCCAGCTTTAGTTTACTACTGAGATACATGACAAACTAACCTAAACACAGACTACAGAGCCTACTGCCAGCTTTAGTTTACTACTGAGATACATGACAAACTAACCTAACAGTCAGACTACAGAGTCTACTGCCAGCTTTAGTTTACTACTGAGATACATGACAAACTAACCTAACAGTCAGACTACAGAGTCTACTGCCAGCTTTAGTTTACTACTGAGATATATGACAAACTAACCTAAGAGTCAGACTACAGAGTCCACTGCCAGCTTTAGTTTACTACTGATATACATGACAAACTAACCTAAACAGTCAGACTACAGAGTCTACTGCCAGCTTTAGTTTACTACTGAGATACATGACAAACTATCCTAAACAGACTACAGAGCCTACTGCCAGCTTTAGTTTACTACTAAGATACATGACAAACTAACCTAAACAGTCAGACTACAGAGTCTACTGCAAGCTTTAGTTTACTACTAAGATACATGACAAACTAACCTAAACAGTCAGACTACAGAGTCTACTGCCAGCTTTAGTTTACTACTGAGATACATGACAAACTAACCTAAACAGTCAGACTACAGAGTCTACTGCCAGCTTTAGTTTACTACTAAGATACATGACAAACTAACCTAACAGACTACAGAGTCTACTACCAGCTTTAGTTTACTACTAAGATACATGACAAACTAACCTAACAGACTACAGAGCCTACTGCCAGCTTTAGTTTACTACTAAGATACATGACAAACTAACCTAAACAGACTACAGAGTCTACTGCCAGCTTTAGTTTACTACAGAGATACATGACAAACTAACCTAACAGACTACAGAGTCTACTGCCAGCTTTAGTTTACTACTGAGATACATGACAAACTAACCTAACAGACTACAGAGTCTACTGCCAGCTTTAGTTTACTACTAAGATATGTGACAAACTAACCTAACAGTCAGACTACAGAGTCTACTGCCAGCTTTAGTTTACTACTAAGATACATGACAAACTAACCTAACAGTCCGACTACAGAGTCTACTGCCAGCTTTAGTTTACTACTGAGATACATGACAAACTAACCTAACAGTCAGACTACAGAGTCTACTGCCAGCTTTAGTTTACTACTGAGATACATGACAAACTAACCTAACAGAGTACAGAGTCTACTGCCAGCTTTAGTTTACTACTAATGTGGCGATCGGGGTAGAATGGTGAATAGTCAAATTAGAAATTAGTTAATTCTGTTGCCAACAACGCCACCCCAGGAATTTCACCTGGAGAATTATATCAACACTTTCAACAAGATTTAAAGCACACAGGTTCATTGCTAGTGAAGACTTGAGACGGTGTCCAGTATACAATTTAAGTTAAATTTATTTAACATATTTTATTTGTAACACAGTTTTCAATAAAATCAGTTTATAAACATCTTCACCTACACACACACACACACACACACACATGCACTCACCTCTAAAACCCTGCAAATAAACAGAAAGGTAAATAACTAAATTAAGTTTTAAATCAAGGTTGAATAATTAACCACATCAAACTTAAGAGAACTCAACAAAAGACACAAGGAAAAGCAGCAGGCAACCCACATCAAATAAATGCAGATAATCAAAAGAAATCTTGAAATTATCAAAACATATAAGCAAGGCAAAGCATGCAAAGCAACCAAAACCACAAGCAGAAAAATAATAATATACACAAGCACTAACTCCCTCTAACATGCAATCCCCTTAAAAATCAGTCCATGCATAGTTTAAAAGAAGTCCTTCATATATACATAAAGCGCCACCCAGGGTCGGGGCAACGACCAGCTTACTGAATGCTGAAACGACGCAGTTGGAGATGCAGAGTTAGATGAACGAAATCACCGCCACACAAAACAGCAGCCGGCCGACGCGGCGAGAGGAGGGGCGGGGCTTAGTGCTGGTAGCGCACACACGTTAACCCTACCATAGAAATACACATTTTAGAAGCTTAATAATAGCTGTTGGTAATGCAGCGTGATCACAATTACCTACCGTCAGGCATTGAATGAGCATCATGAAGGTGAGGAAAACGAGCGCACCCTGCCACAGCGGTAGGGAACAGCTGATCACCCGCTGCCACAGCACACGGGGCGAGGAACAGAGGAGGCACACACAGGTGTCCTGCGTTTAGCTCCAACAATGGAGAGGGAGGACCCAAATCCAGGAACTGCAGGAATGACAAAGCCAAGTTGATGATGGCTGTAAAACTTTTCAAGAAGCACGTAGCAATCGCAACATACCCGGGATCGGCGAGTCGAGCGATCCTGCCGTGAGGCGATCAGGTGAGACAGCCGGATGCGGTGACGAGCAGAGGCGGGGCCACCCGGAGCGTCAAGGCAAGAGGGCTCCCGGTGAACAACCACCCACTTTTATAGACTGCGCCCCCAGCAGAAACAAGCTGGTACTGCAGCATTAATTAAAGCACCACTACAGTCATGCTGCTACATTCTACCCCCACCAATTGCATCGTCACCCCGACGATGCAACGATTCAAAGGGTCGTACAACTAGCTCCACGGTCTAAATATTGCAGTAACAGCATTCGACACCGAACCAGGGAGATTTGCAGCTCCAGATGCCCCACCCCCTACAGGCCTTGGAAGGTGATTGATATTAGGGTGCTGGCCGGCAGTCGACCTTGCAGATCGTCGGAAAGCACTGTCCCCAGGGCAACTGGTTGATGGTGCAGTCAAGGAACCAGAGGGTAAATCTGCCACCACAGTAGGTTCTGACACAGTTGAGTCAGGTGGAGGAAGCAGTAACCGAGGGTTGGTTTGAGTCACTGCGGTGGTATGAGCAGGCGCTGTGACAGGGGCCTCAGGCCCCAAAACAAACAAATCTCCATCACATGACAACTCATCCTCTGATGGAGGCTGGTCACATGGAGTTAAACGGGGGACAAGCACATCACTTTGGGGGGCTGTTCCGGCCACAGCTTTCATCAGTGTTCGATGAACCTGCCTGGTTTTGGTCTGATCATCCACTGGTGCGATTGTGTACACAGAACCTCCTTCTTGGGGTGCCCTTACGACTCTATACACCACAGGGCCCCACAGATCCTGGATCTTATGGCGTCCCCTCACACCATGATCACGCAACCACACTAACTTCCCCACCTTTAGTGGTGCATCCCGAACATGACGATCATAATTCTTCTTTCGGCGCTCTGCCACCACCTTCAGTCTTTCCCGGGCACCATCAAAGGCAAGTTGGAGCCGGGTTTGGTGTTCCTGTATCCATTCATGGACCTCCCCACCAACAGGGTCTACAACTCTACCCAACAGAAAGTCAACTGGCAGCCTGGGTTCTTGCCCAAACATCAAATAGAATGGAGACTCGCCAGTCGACCGATGGGGAGTTGTGTTGTAAGAGTAGAGCACCTGGGGCAGGCAGGAATGCCAGTCTCTTTTCCGAGATGCAGGCAGGGCACGCAACAAATTATGGAGAGTGCGGTTGAACCGTTCACATTGGCCGTTACCCGCTGGATGGTAGGGAGTGGTACGTGATTTTTCAATATTATACAGGCCACAGAGCTGCTTATTGAGGGAACTCTCGAAGTTACGGCCCTGATCAGAGTGTATACGGGCAGGAACACCAAATTTGTAGAACCAATCAGACACCAAGGCCTGAGCCACAGTGGCACAGTCGTTGATCCCGGGTAGGAATGGCCAAGGTATACTTACTGAAAACGTCAGTCATGACGAGGACATTTTCCAACCCGTTATTGCTGGGCTCCAATAAAGTGAAATCAATTGCCAAGATTTCATTTGGACGCGAAGCCAACAAATGTCCCATAAAACTGGGCGCAGCTATGGGTGTATCCTTGGCAACTTGACACCTTTTGCACTCTCTGCACCACTGTAAAGCGCCACCCAGGGTCGGGGCAACGACCAGCTTACTGAATGCTGAAACGACGCAGTTGGAGATGCAGAGTTAGATGAACGAAATCACCGCCACACAAAACAGCAGCCGGCCGACACGGCGAGAGGAGGGGCGGGGCTTAGCGCTGGTAGCGCACACACGTTAACCCTACCATAGAAATACACATTTTAGAAGCTTAATAATAGCTGTTGGTAATGCAGCGTGATCACAATTACCTACCGTCAGGCATTGAATGAGCATCATGAAGGTGAGGAAAACGAGCGCACCCTGCCACAGCGGTAGGGAACAGCTGATCACCGCGCTGCCACAGCACACGGGGCGAGGAACAGAGGAGGCACACACACGTGTCCTGCGTTTAGCTCCAACAATGGAGAGGGAGGACCCAAATCCAGGAACTGCAGGAATGACAAAGCCAAGTTGATGATGGCTGTAAAACTTTTCAAGAAGCACGTAGCAATCGCAACATACCCGGGATCGGCGAGTCGAGCGATCCTGCCGTGAGGCGATCAGGTGAGACAGCCGGATGCGGCGACGAGCAGAGGCGGGGCCACCCGGAGCGTCAAGGCAAGAGGGCTCCCGGTGAACAACCACCCACTTTTATAGACTGCGCCCCCAGCAGAAACAAGCTGGTACTGCAGCACTAATTAAAGCACCACTACAGTCATACTGCTACACTAAGATACATGACAAACTAACCTAAACAGTCAGACACAGAGTCTACTGCCAGCTTTAGTTTACTACTGAGATACATGACAAACTAACGTAACAGTCAGACTACAGAGACTACTGCCAGCTTTAGTTTACTACTGAGATATATGAGAAACTAACCTAACAGACTACAGAGTCTACTGCCAGCTTTAGTTTACTACTGAGATCCATGACAAACTAACCTAAACAGTCAGACTACAGAGCCTACTGCCAGCTTTAGGTTACTACTAAGATACATGACAAACTAACCTAACAGTCAGACTACAGAGCCTACTGCCAGCTTTAGTTTACTACTAAGATACATGACAAACTAACCTAACAGTCAGACTACAGAGCCTACTGCCAGCTTTAGTTTACTACTAAGATACATGACAAACTAACCTAAACAGTCAGACTACAGAGCCTACTGCCAGCTTTAGTTTACTACTAAGATACATGCCAAACTAACCTAACAGTCAGACGACAGAGTCTACTGCCAGCTTTAGTTTACTACTGAGATACATGACAAACTAACCTAAACAGACTACAGAGTCTACTGCCAGCTTTAGTTTACTATTAAGATACATGACAAACTAACCTAACAGTCAGACTACAGAGCCTACTGCCAGCTTTAGTTTACTACTGAGATACATGACAAACTAACCTAAACAGACTACAGAGTCTACTGCCAGCTTTAGTTTACTACTGAGGTACATGACAAACTAACCTAACAGCTACAGGCCTCTGCCAGTTTGTTTCTACTAAGATACATGACAAACTACCTAAACAGACTACAGGCCTCGCGTTGTTACTAGAGATACATGACAAACTAACCTAAACAGACTACAGAGTCCACTGCCAGCTTAGTTTACTAGAGATACATGACAAACTAACCTAACAGACTACAGAGTCTCTGCAGTTAGTTTCTACTAAGATACATGACAAACTAACCTAACAGTCAGACTACAGAGCCTACTGCCAGCTTAGTTTACTATGAGATACATGACAAACTAACCTAAACACACTACAGGCTCTGCCAGTTTAGTTTACTACTGAGGTACATGACAAACTAACCTAAACAGGTACAGAGGCTACTGCAGCTTTAGTTTACTACTAAGATACATGACAAACTAACCTAACAGTCAGACGACAGAGCCTACTGCCAGCTTTAGTTTACTACTGAGATACATGACAAACTAACCTAACAGTCAGACTACAGAGCCTACTGCCAGCTTTAGTTTACTACTGAGATACATGACAAACTAACCTAACAGTCAGACTACAGAGTCTACTGCCAGCTTTAGTTTACTACTGAGATACATGACAAACTAACCTAACAGACTACAGAGCCTACTGCCAGCTTTAGTTTACTACTGAGATACATGACAAACTAACCTAACAGACTACAGAGTCTACTGCCAGCTTTAGTTTACTACTAAGATACATGACAAACTAACCTAACAGTCAGACTACAGAGTCTACTGCCAGCTTTAGTTTACTACTAAGATACATGACAAACTAACCTAACAGACTACAGAGTCTACTGCCAGCTTTAGTTTACTACTGAGATACATGACAAACTAACCTAACAGACTACAGAGTCCTACTGCCAGCTTTAGTTTACTACTGAGATACATGACAAACTAACCTAACAGACTACAGAGTCCACTGCCAGCTTTAGTCCCAGCTTGTGTAGCTGAGGGTTATGTTGCTCCTAAACGTTATGAAGATAATATATTAATAACACAGAGGCTCTGTAGTTCGGACTATCGCCCTTACTGACTTCATCCCTGTGGAACAAAAGGTTAAAAGGTCACATGTCCTTCTCACACTGTCACATTTGTACACAGTATGTTATATCATTTCACAGACTGATGTCAAGCAGTCTAAATGTATTAGTTTTTCAAACATAGTAGTCATTTAGCATATTTTTGACCTGTCATTGACTTGTCAAAATGTTTCTAATAGCATTAAAGATGCACCACTCTATTCATATGTCCCAGTAAGTCATGACAATAGCCAGGTTTCTGTTCAAATATAGAGCAAAGCTAATTTAATTTAAAGAGCTCCAGTCAAACTGTGGAAAACATAATGGAAATAGGGCATTTATGTTTGTTTTGTGTATTAATTGAGTGATTACCTCACCAATGGCATACTTACACATGATCAAACAAAACTAATTAAAACTAATTAAAATAAGTTATGAAGCAAAAAAGAACAAAACAAAACTGAGTTTAAGAAACTGTGAGTGGAAAAGCATAAACTCAACTAAAAGATGCTAACTGTGAACATACGGCATCAAATTTAACATGTAAATGGGAATTTGTCATTTGAACACTAAAATGTATTAACGGATGGACTATAAAACTCATTTGCTAGAAACTGTTTATACATTTAAAGTTGTTTGTAAGAGACAGTAGGAAGTAAAAACAGCCTCTGGATACCCCAGTCAAAGCTGGTTAATGTGGTCCAGGAAAGAGAAGTTAGAGATCCTCTGGACCCTGTGACCTGAACTCAAATTAGAAGATAGACTAGGTGAAATGATGCAAAGTCAGTAGAGCTGAAGAGACTATGCTGAATTACATTTGAAAGACATTTGATGGGGGGGTGGGCACCAAAATCAATACTAGTAACTGAGTTCATCACAGTAGCTTTAACTGTATCAGGCTAAAATAATCCTCTTTATTCCCATGAAGCTAATTTGGTTCTTTGAGGACTGATGTGTTAATCTGAGACAAAGTCATTTTCAGTAACAGTGTAATGTTAGTATGATCATGTAATTATCACTGCATCTCATAATAAAGATAGTAACCTATGCTATGATTAAACATACAACAAAATATAGTTTGATAGGCTACTGTGAGAAAAAAACACAGTGTGGGCTATTTGGTCTGGTTCATGATCCAGCTGTCATTATACAGGTTTACAGTTTAGGGTTTAAGGATTTACAGCTCCAGATGAATTTCAAACCGGCTTTGAAGAACCAAAATAAATCCAGACTGGTGACTCTAATCTGGATGAGTCTGTATCCATGTAGGAAAAGCTTATTACACTGGTTTAGCTGTCAGTGTCATCCTGTCAGTGTCTTCTCTGCACTGTGGGAGCGGATGAAGAGCTGCTGTCAACATCCTCGGCCATTTACTGTAGATTAACCCTGAAACGGTGAATTAACGGTGAATTAACGGTGAATTAACGGCATTAATCCTCACAGACGGTGTTATACGTGCAGTAGGTGTCTGGTTTATTTTACATGTGTTACTGTCACTGACCACTAGATGTAGCTCTGATATAATGTTCTCTGAGTGTTTGGGTTGTGGAAATCCACCTATGTGATATAACAACAGATAATCTCAGTTGAGCCTCCTCGCTGCCACCTCTTCCTGCTGTAGTCACACTTTCCGTTGCCACCATGGCCCGAACATTTTGCAGCTTTAATTATGTAATAATTAAGTAAATATGAATGTTTCTGAAATATAGACTGCAGCCTATTTTAATTTCCCGCTGTAAGAACAGGCTCCACTAACAGAGACCTCTTCTATAACCTATATATATATATATATATATATATATATATATATATATATATATATATATATATATATATATATATATATATATATATATATATATATATATATACATGTGTATGTCTGTGTGCGTGACGAGCTGGGGCTGAGAAGAAGTTGGTATTTTGGCCTCTACCTCTGGTGTCCAGAACAAAGACATTAGATCAGACTGAAAAAGAGACGGAGGTCAGCCGTTACTCCACATGCTGTATGCCCTTAGTTTAGTCTTACCTTAGTCTTACCTTAGTCTTACCTGCAGGGCTCTCGGTGCTGTTATACCGTGTGATCTGTGCTCATGTTTGGTTCACTCTCACACCTGCAGCGTGTTTTACTTCAGAGAAGGGAGGTTGGGACGTTTAATAACTAAATACTAAAAACTGATCTGCGGCCATCTCTTATTATTGTTGTTATTAAGGAAATATAAATATGCATATTGATTTATGCACAGTTTATTCAATTCAAATGCGTTCATTTCACAACTGTAACGTGTATTTCATAATAAGTGAGCGATTATTAAAAAACGTGTAAAATTGTGGATTTTTTTCTTTTTTTCATTTGAAAAAGATGTGCGACAGTCTCCTGTCCTGTCCTAGCACACTGTATTCATGAACAGAATAAATATTATTTTGTATTTTTCGATCCATAGAGTCGAAAGCTTTGCTGCGATCGATCCCTCTCCTGTAGGTGCAGACAGTGACACCAAGCATCCTTCTGAGGGAATCTAACCGTCGGTGTAAACAGCAGAGAAACGCCCTGTAAAAGTCAGCCGTGCTTCCATGAGAGGAGCGCCTTCATCCGCAAACAGCGCCTTCATCCGCAAACAGCGCCTTCATCCGCAAACAGCGCCTTCATCCGCAAACAGCGCTCATCAGCCTCACCTTACAGTGCGCGTGTTCGGCCTGCATGCGGGCCGATCCCAGCAGCAGCATAATAATGTAATGTAACGTAATATATAAACCTTATTAGAAGTGAAAGATGTTCCTGTTTGAAGGTTTAGGCCGCATATGGTCCTCTAGGCTTCACATTAAATATGATAATAATTATTGGAAACAGCAGAGTGTTCCACACACACAAACACACACATATATATATGTGTGTATATATATATATATATATATATATATATATATATATATATATATATATATATATATATATATATATATTTGGTTACATTTACCACATAACACTATAAATACAAATAGATATTTAGATATTAGGAATATTATAGTGACACCAAATGTCGCAGGATCCTGAGAAATCAGTGAATATATATGAAATTATTAGTAAAACTAAATTTGGATTGAATTTCTTTCAGATAGACAGCGGGGTGTATTTTTGTCGGTTCTTGGTGTGAGAGGCGCACTAAGGCTTCCGGCTTCACTTCAAATGAATAAAAGAAAGGCCTTAATATGAATCAGACCAATGAAGTTGTTTCGTCGTGGGTCTCCTGTGCAGGCTGCTGGAGACTGTTCTATTAACGCTCCTCTGCAGCGCGCCTGTCCGTTATCTTCCATTTATTATTCTATCGGCCCACTTTGCGCGCACGTTGATGAAGGGTTTGGCGCTGTGATGGTGACAGAGGCTTTGAGTCGCCTTTCTCCCGCAGCTAGGTGATGGAGGTCCGGCTGATCAGGCGGAGTACAGAGTAATTAAAACCTATAAATTATCCGCCGGCAGCGTCTCGATAAGAGCGCGCTTTTCCAGAGCTCGGCCTGGAAAACAATACATGACAATAGTGGCTGTACCTCAGAGAGGAGGAGAAACGGAGGAGGTGGCTGGGTGTCGGGCCTGGAGGTGCGCGTGAAAAGAACGCATGTGAAGATACAGGACGTGTACAGTCTGGATATGAAATCGGGAGATGGTTGGTGGGTCGCAGCTGTGGCCCTGTTCTCCACGATGGCACCGTGATGTGTTTGTGTTTTTTTCTTCTGTGCGCGTGCTTGTGTGCGAGAGATAAGCAATTTCCTGTACAGCAAGTATACGAGTAGTTCTGTAGTGTGCGATGTTGAAGCAGGACGCGTCAGGTGGGATGTCACACAGGAAAATCCCTGATTCGGGAAAAGTGTAAATGTTGATTTTTGCGCGTAAATTCCGTCAATCGCGCGTGTCCGGTTCAAAGTCGTCTACCTGGAGGTGAGCAAGAGAATCAGCCACGGGGCGCGCGCTGTGTGTGTGTGTGTGTGTGTGTGTGTGTGTGT
>CAMQGK010000238.1:930000-940000 GCA_947000775.1 Pterois miles
CGTAATACGAAATAATCGATTTGATCTTCCTATAAATTCCTGGTCGTGTGGTCTTAAAGTGATCCGTTATCTAACCTCTTTAATGTTTGGACCCACGGTGCGTTTGGAGCCTGCTGTTATTATTTTTTCTCTATTTTCGTTTCTATTTTATTTTCAGCTCATTTTCTCTGTTATGTTCACCGTGGTGTTTGGTGTTTGTATAACGTCCCCCTGAACGTGACTGTAGGGTTACTGCACTTCTTACAGAGGAGATATATATGTGTGTGTATGTATATATATATATATATATATATATATATATATATATATATATATATATATATATATATATATATATATATATAAAAATGGAGCGTCATTTCCTCTGGTGTTTGGCGCATAAAGCTGCAGCGGCCTGCGGGCCCGCAGACAGACTCTGAGATACAGTTAGTCTTCTTCTTCCCGCCACAGGAGCAGCGGGATGGACTCTGTACATTACAACCATGTTTCCAAATAAACACTTTTATATCGGAAAAAGGAAATCCTCAGGAATCACTCTGCAGCGTTTATTTCAGGTGGCAACGAATATATTCAATTAATAAACTGAGCCGCGCGCCCGTGTGCGTGTGGGGGGGGGGGGGGGGGGGGGTCTCAGCTCATTGGTTCAAGTGAGTGGGACAACTGAATCCATATTCATAGGTGTTTGGAAAGGAGGCGCGCCGCTATCAGCGCTGTTCAGAGCGTTGCGGAGCATGAAATTGCCTCTCCGTCTCTGTGTTCACTCATTTCATCAGCAGCCTCTGCAGGCCCGCTACACAAATACAGCAGTGCTGGGTTCTGGACAGGGACCCTTCCTTTGTGCGTGTTTGTGAGACATCCAAGGCCTCCAGCCTCGTCCCCAAAAGCACGTAAATCCCAACGCGTTAAATAATGACGGACGCGTAGGTCGGTGTTTTATTTATCATTTTATATGAAAACTTTACATCACAAACAATTATTAACACAAATCTCCGATTCTTTTTCCTCTAGTTTTATGTCTTTCCACATTCCTCACCTTTTTAGACAACATACAGTCCATTTACATTTTGACTGGCCTTGTCGTATAATGCTGAATAAAACTCTGTTATCCCTCAAAAGTCATTATTATTAATAATAGTTGCCTGACAAATAATGATTCTTTCCTCCAAACGAGTTGTGGTTTTATTTTTATATGCGTCCCGGTAAATAATGCCTTCTTTGAAACCGTTTTAACACCGATCCAGATACAAAATAATCATCACAATCATTCCTTCATTCGTTCATTTTTTTATTCGGACTAAATTAACAAGAAACAAAATCTCTAATTAAAATAATGGGTGACGATAATTTACAAAGATATACCCAAAACGCATAACGCGCTATCCTGCTAACGCTGTTTTCCCAGAAACATAGAAAATGTGTATTTTAACGGATTACTGAGCGTCTGTCAATCTCAGACCTTTAATGCAAAAACCGACCTGTGTGAATCTGTTTGTAACAGTTCAGAGATGAAGGAAAATCAGCAGCTTCCAGCCAAAAATAATCCCTCACTTTTACCTCTCCAGTTATCTGCTGTTTTTATCGAAATGAATTTATTGCTTTCGTCCTCTTACTGAGCTAAATTACAGGAGGAGGCTTCAGTACCGTGTTCCCTTCCAGCTGATCATTATTCACCCACAGATGAATGCAGGTGATTTCAACGGGATTGGAGGAACAGTGAAAGGCCCTCCGGTTACTGGGAGAAGTAAATGAATCATCACTCCAGCTTCCTCCAAATATTTGCCTATTTAACTCATCAGCTTGATGTCATGCAGCCTGAGAAACTTCATTTCTAAAGCAATGACGAGGATTTTCTACTAGAAAACTTTATTTCTTCTGCATCAGAAACTAGAAAATATCGATCTATCTAGATAGACATATATATATTATTAAAAAAAAGATAGATAGATAGATAGATAGATAGATGATAGATAGATAGATGGATAGACAGACAGATAGACAGACAGACAGATAGATAGATAGATAGATAGATAGATAGATAGATAGATAGATAGATAGATAGATAGATATGTAGATAGAAAAAAAAAAAAAAAAAAAAAAAAAAAAAAAAATAGATAGATAGATAGATGGATAGACAGACAGATAGACAGACAGATAGATAGATAGATACAGATAGATAGATAGATAGATAGATAGATAGATAGATAGATGGATAGATACAGATAGATAGATAGATAGATAGACAGATAGATAGATAGATAGATATATAGACAGATAGATAGATAGATAGATAGATAGATAGATAGATAGACAGATAGATAGGTAGATAGATAGATAGATAGATAGATAGGTAGATAGATAGGTAGATAGATAGATAGATAGATATGAAAAAAAAAAAAAAAAAAAAAAAAAAAAAAAAAAAAAAAAAAAAAAAAAAAAAAAAAAAAAAAAAAAAAAAAAAAAAAATAGATAGATAGATAGATAGATAGATAGATAGATAGATAGATAGATAGATAGATAGATAGATAGATAGATAGATAGATAGATAGATAGATAGATAGATAGATATGTAGATAGATAGGTAGATAGATAGATAGATAGATAGATAGATAGATATGTAGATAGATAGATTTCTTGAAATCATTTCTTCACCCATATTTCTCTGTGCAGCTGCTGAGTGTCTGGATGGTGAGCTGAGAGCCGTGTAGCTGCTGCTGACAGCAGTCCACTGTGTAATTATTTTGGACCAAATTACTTATCGAGTGAGCATCTTCCTGATGAAACCCGGCAATTTCCTCCAGCCTGGAGGTCATCTGTCATCCGGAGCTTCATACTTCCCTTATAGGAAGAGTTTGTCTCTTCTGTAATCACTCTGGAGCCAGGCCAAAGAAAGTATAACCCTCTTTAAAAAGAAAACAGAGGCTAACAGTAGGCTGAGATCAATTTGTCAAATTCAAAGGTAAATGTTGTGACAGGCTGACTGGATCTTTGCCTCTACCTGTTTTCTTCCACTCTGCTGGCCTCAGATCTGCAGGGAGGAGAAGAGGAGTTCGCTCTCATGCTCAGGGCCTCTGTAATTATCCAATAGAAACACAGAGGTAGATCAGATAATTTATTCACATGCTTCAGTCCTGCTTTTTCATTTTCATGCATGCATAATTGCATAATAAAAGCATAGTGTGTGCATGTGTGTGAAATCAGAGTTTGATGCAAATTTCAAAACAATTAGACAAATTAACATTTCCCTACCAATTACACAGGACTGTGTGTGTGTGTGTGTGTGTGTGTGTGTGTGTGTGTGTGTGTGTGTGTGTGTGTTAGTACATGTGAAGCAGAGGAACTGCAGAGTATAGACAGTGGCCACACAGTCGGCCCTGCAGCTACAAAGCAGCTTTAATTTACATGCAAATGAAGGTAATAACCAGACTCAGTGCTGCTGTCCTCCCTGCTGATGAAGAGCTGCATGGCTGTACAGTATCGAACCCTCTCTGATCCAGAAATAAAACCACAGCTCTGACAGGACTTGGCTCTCGGTGACTGTGAGGTTTCCAGAGCAGGAGGGCTGACCCAGGATCAGAGCTGGAGGGCTGACCCAGGATCAGACCAGGAGGGCTGACCCAGGATCAGAGCAGGAGGGCTGACCCAGGATCAGAGCTGGAGGGCTGACCCAGGATCAGACCAGGAGGGCTGACCCAGGATCAGAGCTGGAGGGCTGACCCAGGATCAGACCAGGAGGGCTGACCCAGGATCAGAGCTGGAGGGCTGACCCAGGATCAGACCAGGAGGGCTGACCCAGGATCAGACCAGGAGGGCTGACCCAGGATCAGACCTGGAGGGCTGACCCAGGATCAGAGCTGGAGGGCTGACCCAGGATCAGAGCTGGAGGGCTGACCCAGGATCAGACCAGGAGGGCTGACCCAGGATCAGAGCTGGAGGGCTGACCCAGGATCAGAGCTGGAGGGCTGACCCAGGATCAGACCAGGAGGGCTGACCCAGGATCAGAGCTGGAGCAGTCACTTGTTGTTGTTGTTGTCGTCACTTTGTGGTTCTAACAAACGAAATGATTCAAGTTCGACTGTTTTTTATGTTTCTCACCAAATGAAACGAACAAAACAAAAAATGATCATTTAGTCTCAGAGTGAGCTTTATAATTCAAATAGTGAATAATAATTAAATATCTAATAATTCAGCAGCCACAGATATAACTTCTGTGGTTCCAGTACTCTGATCTGGGTCACATGTTCACGTTATCAGGTCATAAAATATATGTTCCATCTCATAATTCACACATACAACGATGCAGTAAAATAATGGCTCTAAATAATGACCTAGCTACAGGTTCTTTAGATAATGATCCTTCTTCCCTGCAACTGGAAATGACGTCATGTTTTCCTGCAGTACTGAGTTCACACAAGGCGTCGTGTCGTCACGTTGGACCCTTTTGGGCCGTTACAGTAAAGACCTGTGGCCAACATGTTGAGCTGAAGTCCGACATTGTTATATTCCCAACAGAGTATGGTTGTTGTGTGCAACCCCGTTCACCGAAAAGGTCACCATTTACACGAGGAACACTTTCACAAGAAGCAGCTCAGGCTGCGGGACACCTGCAGACAAACCAGGCAGCATTGATCACTGCAGCGTACACTGTCAATCATATCACAAGTGTCTGATTGAGTCCATATATGGGTCAGACAGAAAACCTCTGGGTTCAAATCCTGAACCCAATAACTCATCCGTCCTCGCTCTTTGATCCTCAGCACACACACACGCACACACACACACACACACACACTGGCAGTGGTGGGAGGTGGGAGGTGGGAGGTGCAGGAGGAGGCAGACTAAACTCCACATGTCTCCCTCTGTCTACCAGCCTGTCAACAAGTGAGCTGTGAGGCAGCAGAGCAGTTGTGGCACAAATGGCCGCCGTTGTTTTATCATGGGTGAGTAACAAAAGTGGCATTGAGATATACAGGCCTCCCACACTGCTGCTAAACACTTGTGTGTGTGTGTGTGTGTGTGTGTGTGTGTGTGTGTGTGTGTGTGTGTGTGTGTGCTGTCTGCTCAACATCATGCAGGATTACACTGATATATCCTTTGTTAAATATCAGATGTTTTGACCAGTCTGCCTCTGACTGTTAGGAATGCCCCCTACAGTTTCCCAAAGCATTTTGGTTAGTTTGGGTTTTAGTAGACAGGTTTAGTGATGGTGTAAAAGCTTCTTCAGAGGCTTTAATTCAGGAGGAAACCCAGAATAGCAGAGAAACAGCCAAATTATAAGGTACACCTACAGTGAAAGCTGCTTCAGGCTGCACATATCGCTAACCGAGCGCCGAGAACGCCACACTGGTTGGACCCCGGTGCACCTCCTCTCGCCCCCGTTTCCTCCCAGACCAACCATGCAAACAGGATTAGCTCATCCCCAGATGAGAGCGCTTCAAGAAGCCGGTGTTACATGGTCTGATTCCACTGCTCTTCAACAGGACCGCCATTCAAAGGGCTGAGCTGGGCATCCCCGCTGAGGCGACGCCATTTTGATTCAAGCCAGCAGGTAGGTGAGCGTCACTCGAAACCCGCGGTCCGCCCGGCGCGATTCTGATTCAGAGTCGTTTCAGTCTGGTGGTGCTGAAGCCAAATTTATCACGTTGGTGAGTGTGGGAGAATGTCCCAATAGAAATGCCCCTTTAGTTTTCCTTTAAATTTCTCTGATGGATTAACTAGAACGGCCTCGTGCTCCAACACCTTCCTCAGGAGCATCATTTACATGCTAACATGGATTAGCATAAAACAAGACGTGGTAGCTGTAATTGTCAGTGTCAGTGGGCTCAAAGCAGATTGGTCCGTCTCTAGTGTCACTGATGTTTTACAGTCTTTAATTACTTGAGGCTCCAAATTCAGCACATCCCATCATCCAAAACACACTCCCACTTCAGTCCGCGAGACACCAGAATACCAACACACAAGCGTTTGTTTTCCGAGCAGCGCCGTAAAACTGTCTCCTCCGCTCTTCTGGCCGTCCAGTATGAAAGGTTCAAGAAGCAATAAAAGTGACAGCACTGGCATTTCCCCAAATCATCTGTTTGCAATCGCCTTAACCAAAGATTGTCAAACAAAATGGCTGCAGTGCTTACTGCATGTGTGGCTGAGGGAAGACGTTTGTTTTTTTGTTTTTTTTTGCACCAGTATAAGTACACTGTGCTAGAATTTACTGCAGGAATTCATTTGGTCGACTACTATAGGATAAGAGATGGAAAATACAGTGTACTGTAATAAAAATCATATGAGAAAATCAGCTTCATCATGTCAGAGCAGGACACCTTTAATAAGACAACAGCCACGTGATAAAAATACATAATACTGATACTAATCACTAAGTACATTAATCATGTACGATAATGTGATCTTGAAATTATATATATATATATATATATATATATATATATATATATATATATATATGTTTTTCAGGTGAATTTAAAGTTCTGGTTAAATTTAATGCAACGTTGAATAATTTCTAGAAACCAGCTTGAAGTTGAGCTGAAACGCAGCCTGCTTTGGTTACTACGGGTGTGAGCCGTACTGGTCGGATTTGTCCTCAGATCAGTTTGGTTTGTGTAAACTGCGCTGCTTTGCTGTATCATGTGCCCATAAATATGTATGAGCGACTGGGGGGAGGCTTTCCATCGCTGCAGCCCAGCAGACATTTATAGAGGTGTCAGAGACAGATAATCGAGGCGAGGGCTTCTCCGGATGAAATGAAAATACTGTTGCAGGAGCCTGTGTGCACCTCCTCTGGGCAATAATAGACTCACACTGTGTTGTGATATTGAATCTTATCATATTCTTGCCTGATAAAAGGTTACATAGTGTTTCCAGAGCAGGAGAGATGGACAGTAGCGCCAGCACTGCACTTATTACCGAGCAACAGAAGGCAGGAGATAGGATAGCTATCAGCAGCATGTAGATCACAATGTTTTACTCACAAACACACCGTGGAAATATGAATATGTTTGATTGAAACCATGGAACGGGACATACGAGCAGCTAATATTACAGGTCTTCTTCTATAAGACTGTATGTACTGTAAATATCATAAAGGTGCTTAACTTGTAAGACTTGAGCTGAATAAATAAACTGCATCGCTGCTGGTGTCAAATCTCACCTGGTAATTAAAATCCACGTGAATTTAGCTCAGTCTTAAGTTTTGGTACCAAATTCACAACACAAACCAATATTTATTATTTATTAAGTGTTTATAATGGTTAATAAGCAAATGTCAAGAATGTGGAGGAATGGACCCATTTTAATGATTCATTATATTTAACATAAGAAACTAGTCATAGCTTGATCACTAACAAAACCATATTAGGCTGAATTAAAGTGGTCTTTAGTAAATGTACTGGTTGTAAAGCTTCATTAATTCATACTGTATGTTTATATTAAAAATGGGTCATATAACAGTAAGAAAGTAAAAGGGGTCTCTCATCGGGACCAAACCAACTGTGCAGTTCCCCTCAGCTCACATTGTTTTCAACAGCAGCAGCAGGCAGCTGTTTTCAGTGTAAAGGCTCTGATAGGCCCACCGGACTCAAGGCTCTGATAGGCCCACCGGACTCAAGGCTCTGATAGGCCCACCGGACTCAAGGCTCTGATAGGCCCACCGGTCTAAAGGCTCTGATAGGCCCACCGGACTCAAGGCTCTGATAGGCCCACCGGACTCAAGGCTCTGATAGGCCCACCGGTCTAAAGGCCCTGATAGGCCCACCGACTCAAGGCTCTGATAGGCCCACCGGACTCAAGGCTCTGATAGGCCCACCGGACTCAAGGCTCTGATAGGCCCACCGGTCTAAAGGCTCTGATAGGCCCACCGGACTCAAGGCTCTGATAGGCCCACCGGACTCAAGGCTCTGATAGGCCCACCGGACTCAAGGCTCTGATAGGCCCACCGGTCTAAAGGCTCTGATAGGCCCACCGGACTCAAGGCTCTGATAGGCCCACCGGACTCAAGGCTCTGATAGGCCCACCGGACTCAAGGCTCTGATAGGCCCACCGGACTCAAGGCTCTGATAGGCCCACCGGACTAAAGGCTCTGATAGGCCCACCGGACTCAAGGCTCTGATAGGCCCACCGGACTCAAGGCTCTGATAGGCCCACCGGACTCGCGCCGCTCAGCGCCGATCAATCAGCGCCGATCAATCAGCGCCGATCAATCAGCGCTGATCGGCGCTGACAGGTACAGTTAGAGACCAGCCGGAGCATCTGGCAGCTAAAGAGACAGATACAAAACCAAAACTGAGCTGAAAGGACAGTTAGCGTTCATCACACAAATCCAACCCAAATATCTTACAAATTACCATTAAATTATTTCTACGACTGATTTCTACGGCTGCGTTCTACGACTGCGTTCTACGACTGATTTCTACGGCTGCGTTCTACGACTGCGTTCTACGACTGCGTTCTACGACTGATTTCTACGACTGCGTTCTACGACTGATTTCTACGACTGCGTTCTACGACTGCGTTCTACGTCTGATTTCTACGACTGCATTCTACGACTGCGTTCTACGACTGATTTCTACGACTGCGTTCTACGACTGTGTTCTATGACTGATTTCTACGACTGCGTTCTACGACTGATTTCTACGACTGCGTTCTACGACTGCGTTCTACGACTGATTTCTACGACTGCGTTCTACGACTGCGTTCTATGACTGCGTTCTATGACTGATTTCTACGACTGCGTTCTACGACTGCGTTCTACGAATGATTTCTACGACTGCGTTCTACGACTGCTTCTACGACTGCGTTCTACGACTGATTTCTACGACTGCGTTCTACGACTGATTTCTACGACTGCATTCTACGACTGCGTTCTACGACTGCATTCTACGACTGCGTTCTAGGACTGCGTTCTACGACTGATTTCTACGACTGCATTCTACGACTGCGTTCTACGACTGATTTCTACGACTGCGTTCTACGACTGATTTCTATGACTGTGTTCTACGACTGCGTTCTACGACTGATTTCTACGACTGCGTTCTACGACTGCGTTCTAAGACTGCGTTCTATGACTGATTTCTACAACTGCGTTCTACGAATGATTTCTACGACTGCGTTCTACGACTGCGTTCTACGACTGATTTCTACGACTGATTTCTACAACTGCATTCTAGGACTGCGTTCTACGACTGATTTCTACGACTGCGTTCTACGACTGCGTTCTACGACTGTGTTCTAGGACTGTGTTCTAGGACTGCGTTCTACGACTGATTTCTACGACTGTGTTCTACGACTGCGTTCTACGACTGCGTTCTACGACTGCGTTCTACGACTGCGTTGTGATCTGTCAGCTCCGTGGTGGTCAGGTTTAAGGTCAGGAAATGTTGGGCTCATTTTAGGCATTTCATCAAAGCTTTCATTTTTCTGGGGACAACATGCAAAACCCTGCATGATGTTGATTATTAACAGTTTCATTAAAACTGATCCCCACACTGCCTGTACATGGTGTTAGCATTACAAGGTGAATGATGATGAAATGATTAAAAAGAGGACAACATGAACACAGAACATGATCTCTGGTTTCTGGTTTCTGGTGTGAAAATCACATTTCGCTGAATGAGAAAAGCACATTACTTCCTGCACTGGCTGTGTGTTGCAGGATTGTCCAGTACTGAAGTAAAAGATACTGATCAATAGTGAGGATGCTGCTCTCAGCTGTGGGTGGAGCTGGATTAATAACCAGTTTACACTCGGTAATGAGCTGAAGTATGGAGAGATGGAGAGGTGGAGAGATGGAGAGCTGGAGAGGTGGAGATGTGGAGAGACATAGAGATGGAGAGCTGGATTAATAATCAGTTTACACTCGGTAATGAGCTGAAGTATGGAGAGATGGAGAGGTGGAGAGATGGAGAGCTGGAGAGGTGGAGATGTGGAGAGACATAGAGATGGAGAGCTGGATTAATAATCAGTTTACACTCGGTAATGAGCTGAAGTATGGAGAGAT
>CAMQGK010000238.1:942500-972500 GCA_947000775.1 Pterois miles
CTGATCCTAGGGGACTGATCCCAGGGCACTGATCCTAGAGGACTGATCCCAGGGCACTGATCCTAGGGGACTGATCCCAGGAGACTGATCCTAGGGGACTGATCCTAGGGGACTGATCCCAGGGCACTGATCCTAGAGTACTGACCCCAGGGCACTGATCCTAGGGGACTGATCCCAGGAGACTGATCCTAGGGGACTGATCCTAGAGGACTGATCCTAGGGGACTGATAGTAGGGGACTGATCCCAGGGGACTGATCCTAGGGGACTGATCCTAGAGGACTGATCCTAGGGGACTGATCCGAGGGGACTGATAGTAGGGGACTGATCCCAGGGGACTGATCCCGGAGGACTGAACCTAGCGGACTGATATTAGGGGACTGATCCCAGGGGACTGATCCCAGGGGACTGATCCTAGAGGACTGATACTAGGGGACTGATCCTAGAGGACTGATACTAGGAGACTGATCCTAGGGGACTGATCCTAGGGGACTGATCCCAGGGCACTGATCCTAGGGGACTGATCCTAGGGGACTGATCCTAGGGGACTGATCCCAGGAGACTGATCCTAGGGGACTGATTCTAGAAGACTGATCCCAGGGGACTGATCCTAGGGGACTGATCCTAGGGGACTGATCCTAGAGGACTGATACTAGGGGACTGATCCTAGAGGACTGATCCTAGGGGACTGATCCTAGAGGACTGATCCTAAGGGACTGCTCCTAGGGGACTGATCCTAGAGGACTGATCCTAGGGGACTGATTCTAGAAGACTGATCCCAGGGGACTTATACTAGGGGACTGATACTAGGGGACTGATCCTAGGGGACTGATCCTAGGGGACTGATCCTAGAGGACTGATCCTAGGGGACTGATACTAGGGGACTGATCCTAGGGGACTGATCCTAGAGGACTGATCCTAGGGGACTGATCCTAGGGGACTGATCCTAGAGGACTGATCCTAGGGGACTGATCCTAGAGGACTGATCCTAAGGGACTGCTCCTAGGGGACTGATCCTAGAGGACCGATTCTAGGGGACTGATACTAGGGGACTGATCCTAGGGGACTGATCCTAGGGGACTGATACTAGGGGACTGATCCTAAGGGACTGATCCTAGGGGACTGATCCTAGAGGACTGATACTAGTGGACTGATACTAGGGGACTGATCCTAGGGGACTGATCCTAGAGGACTGATCCTAGGGGACTGATCCTAGGGGACTGATCCTAGGGGACTGATCCTAGGGGACTGATAGTAGGGGACTGATCCCAGGGGACTGATCCTAGGGGACTGATCCTAGGGGACTGATCCTAGAGGACTGATACTAGGGGACTGATCCTAGGGGACTGATCCTAGGGGACTGATTCTAGAAGACTGATCCCAGGGGACTGATCCTAGGGGACTGATCCTAGGGGACTGATCCTAGGGGACTGATCCTAGGGGACTGATCCTAGGGGACTGATACTAGGGGACTGATCCTAGAGGACTGATACTAGGGGACTGATCCTAGGGGACTGATCCTAGGGGACTGATCCTAGGGGACTGATCCTAGGGGACTGATCCTAGGGGACTTAGACCCAGCGCTCCACCAGCCCGCTGTGACTCCAGGCTTTGTACTAGTACTCGAGTACCCTTATGCCTGTGAGGTACAGCTGAGATGTGAGCCTGCAGTAGCTGAGATCAAAATGAGATTTCTGAACGTTGCTGCAGCTCTAACTGCTCTGTTAGTAGCGAGCTGATGTGCCAATGAATCCAAGGCTGTTGGTACTAGTACTACTACACCTGGAGCCTTGGTACAGTACACCTGGCTGCTGCACTACTGATACAGCATTCGTCTCTTTTTATTGAATTTTCAATGTCAAAAACAACTCATGACTACAGTGCAACAACACCTGCTGTTTTCTGGCCAGAGACGATGCAGAAATGTCGATAAGTTAAATAGGCTTCTCTTCTTGTATCGGCTACCATTACTGCAAGGGGGAAATGTTGATTTACCAGAAGATAAAGGAAGATATTTAGATAATACATTATCAGTTATGCTCAATTTATGTGGATCTGACATATCGTAGCCAACATCAAGGTGACATTTGATGAAGCTGCATCATCTTAGCTTTGGACGAAGGCTTATTGCTGAAACGCAATATAACAAAGAAAATCTGAAAATTATCTGTGATTTTGTTCATTCTGTCGCCTGGCACACGATACTTTTCAAGATGCGGAGATGGGCTCGCTGTTATTTTCTATTTCAGCTAAATAAATGCAGTCTCGATTGCATTATGGACTTGTGTTTGGTATTCCGTCTCATTATCCTTTTTAATCTGTAGGCCAACAGATGTCATACCTTCAGATGGTTTCACTGTCGTGTGTACACAATATTATGTTTGAGTACAATTTGGCTCGTATAAATAGCTACATGAAAATTGTTTTTATTAACCAAATAGATTTGTGGAGAAATTGTGGAAATATATGTCTTGTGTAATGCAATGCATACAAAATACGTTTGACTTGGTCCTCTCATGTAGGCTGGATGCTGCTGTGAATTTCTCCACTGTGGGACTAATAAAGGAATATCTTATCTTATCTTATCTTACAGTGACTCACCATCACCTTCAGAGGAACAAGTGGTCTCACAAGACAGGACGGGCTGGTTGGCAACAGACAACAGACGTAACGTTAAGACTGTAACCGATTCACATTCTGCTGATAATGATGTTTGAATGAACAATGATTCATTTTTGAGGTTTTAAACTAAAATTACACCTTTAACAGACAAGAGACACATTATCAAATGTGTGTGAGGCATCTGATAGGGCTTCACGCCTCACAGTCACAGACCATGTGTGTGAAAAACACACGTAATGTCCTTTAAGAGAAGGTAGATTATCACTTGCTGTGATCTAATTGAGGTCGTGCCTTAATGAACTGGGCAGTGTGTGTAATCAGCTGAGGGCGGTGTCGAGAAATAAAAACTGCAAATGCTTTACAGATAGCAACACAAATACTCTACAGGACACGCCACGATTAATGAGAAGAATTAGATGGAGCGGCCTTGATGTATGAGTTGTAATCTGCATATTTATTAGAGAAGATGCTGCAAAATCCAGGTTCGGGCCAGCTTAAATTCAGGTCAGGTTCATTTCGAGCTGAGCAGGAGCAAATCTGGCATCTACGTGGGCGATTCTGCTGTAGGCGGAGACTGAGAAATACATAAAATTGTGAGGCATAATTCTCGCTCATCGCTCATCCACAAGCAATTGGTTATATGCTTTTTAGCGAGGCTGAATAGCAGCCTTTGTTGGATCCCAATTTATCATCTACCCGAATCCAGCATGAGGGGAAATGTGCTGCTTTTCCAGGGGACCCTCCAGAGTGCAGAGCTGCACAGCTGGTCTGTATAAGCTGCCTGAGACACTGACTGATTAACTCACTGCAGGTGCATTTGCCAGCCTGCGCGAGCTCCGGTTCAGCAGCAGTTGCTCTTCATCAGGAGTGTTTGAGCACCTCTTAAAGGTGTTAACCACCAACTTTATGTTGATGTATGCAGAAGCACATTGTCTGTAATACATGTGGAATGAGATAAGTGGGAATATCATAGCTGTTTGGTGCAGAGCTGTATAATTATCATGTTTTTTGTATATTTGATACTGTATGCACCTTCTTCTGTGTGAGGAAGTGTGTGTGCACTCCATGTGTATGTACTGTTTTCAGTTAATATCTGACAGCACTTCCTAATTCCAGCCACCCATGTCCCCTCCCTTGCCTGCCAAATCATAATCTTCCAAGAAGCTGGATAGAACCAGCCCATAAAAGCTCTATCATTGTCCCACAATCCCCACTTGTTCCCAGAGTTGAACTTTGGAAACCGCCGCATGTGCACCTCAAAGGTTTATAGACTCTCTTAGCGGTAGACTTGGAGCCGAGGACTCCCATATGGAAAGCATTACACAGTTGCAAGAAACAGATTTGCTTTCAGCTCCCCGTTTGGTGTGGAGGCGAGAGAGAATGGAGGGAGAGGTCAATCACATGTTTTTGTGTAAACAGAAAAAAACAAGTGGCAGGAGGTTTGTGGAGCACACCTACACCTGGAGGCGTCACGGTGCTGTCTGCAGGCGAGGAGGTGTGTGGCGTTAGTGAAGGGAAGCAGTGACCTGTAGAGGTCAAGATGAGCCTGCCCTCTGTGTGGTCTCTTTCCAGCACCTTACATCTGGATCGGATGAGACACTTCTCACACACAAATACAAACTAAACACACCACACATGTTCCTTCTGAGAACATACACTTGGTTCTTCTTACAGAAGGATCTTAATATCAAAGTAATGATCAGCACATTTCCCATATAAATAAGTCACTAAGTTTTATATCACATAGGGATGCAACTTGTAAGTTATTTGCTGGTTGCATATTATATTACTTTGTGGCACACTGTAGTAACGTATCTACAGTAGGTTATGTACATCTGTTTGAGGTACCTGCATATTCACACCTCTGGGATTTACTGTGTGCCTACCTCAAAACAGAGATACACATCAGTCCACCTCTCAGACTAAAGGCAAGTATGCTTGAAAAGAACTGGCAAACATCTGAAAGGAAAAGTAATTACTGCTGTTCCTAGTGGCCACATTGACGAGAAGTCTGCTGGAGATGGGCCCCAGCGCTGAAGTAGGATGCTATTGGTGTAAAGTGGGTGTGATTGTCTGGAGCCTGGTTTTGGAAAGTTACAGAAATTGTCAGATGCAGCCCCCTAAACCTCTGAAATTAGGTACTTGGCTTACAAACCCAGTGCTTGCCTCGTGAAGCTAGAAACACCACAGTGTGTGGCTGCGGCAGCTGCATGCGAATGCCTGCGAACAATATGCTTGTTGGTCTGTGGTGCCCTCGAGCCACTTCGATCACCTTCGATTCCACCTTCTTCAAAAGCATGGTCACCGGAGAGCCCACGTATGTTTAAAGAACAGAAATATGAGTTGCAAAGCAACTTTCTCACAAGATCTGAACAAATGTTTGAACCCTTTGGTCAGACTGACTGTGTCCAGCGACTGGACAAAGCTGCAGCACCGTCAGGTAGACCGTCAGGTAGACCGTCAAGTAGACCGTCAGGTAGACCGTCAGGTAGACCGAGGTCAGAATGAGCTGCGAATGTATGCAGTGACCAATCACTGATCCCCATTGTTTGTCCAGAGAACTTCTCCTTTGTTTTCATGCCTCCACGCCGGCGGCAGCTGTGGCCAGAGACATTATGTTCTCCGGTTGTCCATCCATTCCTGTGAATGTCACGAACGCCTGGAGACAGTTTCTTCAAATTTGGCACAAGCATCCATTTGGACTGAAGGAAGGAGTGATTCGAATTAGGTGGTAAAAGGTCAAAGTTCACCTCACAAAACACAATTTTGGCCATAACACAATAATTCATATGCTAATTATTACAATTTCACTCAAATGTCCAACAAGATGAAATGAAGTGAGGACAATGGACAGACACGTAAACTGACACTTGGCTGGTTGGTGGGCGCATACAACCACATGGTGATGATTCTAGTTATTCTTAATGACCATGTAAGTTTTATTTTTCATTCCAGATCTTATTCCAGCGGGGCCCTAGACTTTTGGGGGCCCTAAGCAGGATGTGGTTTGGGTCCTCACCTCATTCCAATGTGTTGCCAGATCGCATGGAAGTGAACCAACTTGTATATTGTAAATATCAGTTTAAGCTCACATGATGTACAAATAAGCATAAAAAGGCTAAAGTGAGACCTATCAGCAGCAACATTTGTCTGTTACCATGTGGATGGTCCTCAGGGCCTTTTGCTTGATCCACCTGTGATGCATATTTTAGTGTTACGTTGTCATTGGAAAGGAGCAGAGATGAATCTCACCTATCTTCATGTGCAAGATGTCCGAATGAAGACGGCATGTCACAACCAAAGAGACACGATGCACAAGGAAGCCAGACGGTGAAGAACATGCTTTTATTACAAATGACTAACAATACAATGCAAAGTCTGCGCGAGTACTTGCTGATGATCCCGCATCTCCTGACAAACTCAAGCACCTGTAAATTATAGATAACAATATTATTATTAGTTTTATCAGCTACATCAGGCACATTCAACCAGACTCCCCCAGGGCTCCTTTCATAGTTTCAAATATGAAGTACTACTATGACTTGGCTCAGTACTAGTGTTTACTAAGAAATGTACGACCAAATTGCCCAGTATACCCAGCTAATCAACCTTTTAAATTCGGTACTAAATCAATAGTCAGTTTCAGTCTATTGCTGTCCATCTTACATTAGTCCAGAGTTGTAAATAAACCTTGCCTGAGAGGCTATGTCATCGCTGTCTATGTTTTAAATGGTGTGCGTCTACATATACCATATTTTTCAGACCATAAGGCGCACTATCAATAAATATCAATATCGCTGTCTTTTTTCATATATAAGGCGCATCTGATTATAAAACTCACCGGATTATAAGCGAAACAAAACGGTCAGATTAGTCAAACTTGAGTCTATGAATTTAACAACTCAATAACTTCAATAACTCTCAACATTTTTCAGTTGGAACCACAAAATACAAAACAATACACTGACTTTCAGTTTTTTCAGTTCATTCCTCGTCCACAGATCCATCAAATCCGTCATCATCAGTGTCTGAGTTAAACAGTCGCCCGAATCCGTCTAGTCATTATCCGAGTCAGTCTGGTCATTATCGAGTCAGTCTGGTCATTATCGAGTCAGTCTGGTCATTATCCGAGTCAGTCTGGTCATTATCGAGTCAGTCTGGTCATTATCGAGTCAGTCTGGTCATTATCCGAGTCAGTCTGGTCATTATCGAGTCAGTCTGGTCATTATCGAGTCAGTCTGGTCATTATCCGAGTCAGTCTGGTCGTTATCGAGTCAGTCTGGTCGTTATCGAGTCGGTCTGGTCGTTACCGAGTCGGTCTGGTCGTTATCGAGTCGGTCTGGTCGTTATCGAGTCGGTCTGGTCGTTATCGAGTCGGTCTGGTCGTTATCGAGTCAGTCTGGTTGTTATCGAGTCAGTCTGGTCGTTATCGAGTCAGTCTGGTCATTATCGAGTCAGTCTGGTCATTATCGAGTCTGGTTGCTGCTTAGCTGTTCAGTGATGGTTCCTGCCTTCCTGATCCATCGGCAGATAGTGGAGGAACTGGCCCGGCGTTGCCTCCCTGTCTTGGTGAATGTGTGTTGGCCTTCTGTCATCCAACGCTCCCACGCAGCTCTCAGTTTAACTCTGAACGACCTGTCGACACCGATATCTAGCGGTTGGAGTTCTTTAGTTAATCCACCTGAAATGACGGCGAGCTCCGCTTCACTTTCGTTGAGATGGGCAGCACAGAGTCGCAGATCAATAGGGAAGGAGCGTTGCGGAAAAAGCCGTTCGTCTCTTGATTTCTCTTCTCTGCCTGACTGATAGCCTGAAGCTGGAAATCTGCTTCGTCAGCATGTCTCTTCACAGCTGCCATTTTGGCTCCTTATACACACATGATAATGTTACGGTGCCTGTCTGCCTGTAAATTGTTGTATTTCACTCAGACCAGCTCTGGAAGACACAGACAGACCAAGAGATGCACCGATCACACAGCATCTTATTTACTGACATCAAACATGGAGAGAACAGAGTTTACCTGCAGCTGCGGTTCACTCTCATGTCTCAGGATTGTTCTTCTACATCTTCTCTCTGAAACTGTAAACTCCCACGCTGAGACTAGGGGGAGCGTGGGCCTTGCATAGGTCGTAGGCCTTATGCAACATGCATAGTGAGTGCATAGGGTGGCCATAAGCAGCCGCTGGACCCTCTGTATTCATGATTGAGCTCCACAGACTATACAACAGATTACATAAAGGGTTTTAGAGATTACAGGTTGATTTAGATGCATACTGATTAGATGATAGCAGCTAGAAAAATAAAAAGTAGTTGATGATAAAGCCAGTTAAACCAAGTTCAGTTTATCTTGACGGCATTTTTCACTCCAGCATTCAAAAGAATGTAAAAAAGTTTTTCATGGGTGATGTTAATTCTCTGAAGACGAATGTTTATCACCCTGCCAGTTGCTGTAAGGTACATTAGCCGTGGGGTAACTGCCAAAAATGCAGCGGGCCATATGTGCTGCCATGCTGTTAGCAACATAGCTGCTGTTACAACCCGGTGGAAACCTGCACCTGAGAGCTCTCAATTCCCTTCGGTAAACCTGTGATACCTGGTCTCTGAACACAACTCGTGATCATTATTGTGCTTTTTCGAAAGAAAGAAAGAAAGAAAGAAAGAAAGAGAAAGAAAGAAGGTTTCAGACGGTCGACCTTAACCTTCTGCTGCGTTGTGATAGTGCCAAAGGTCACACAGAGAGGGAATGAGTTTTAGGCTTTAGAATCAGGGCACGTCGGACCATGTCTAATATGGCTCCAGCCAGAGGTAATGGCCTTTACCTGCCTGCCCTGCCGGCGCTGCAGCACACCGACAGGAGATGAGACGCCGTCCTCCTCCTCACCTTGAACACCAGCAGACACCACACACACTTACTGCCCTGATACACACACCTACATAGACACACACACCACAGTATCTTCTTATATCCTCTCACATATGTACTATATACTCTTACAGTCATATTTATGTGTGCGTAACAGCAAACAGTCTACATCTGTTTATTCACAAACACCCCGGCCACTCATACACACACATGCACACAGAGAGACATGCACATACACATTCATATACACATACACACGTCCATGCTCATGATTACTACACATTCAAATATAATATACACAAATATAAACACACATGCACTCCCATCAACACACACACAGGCTCACATACACACAAGCACATATTTTCAACATATTCACACATGTGCATTTAAAGCTGCCAGCCAAGCTAAACCAGCCATTTACTAGCAGCTGCACATGTTCACACATGCCCGTTATACTGTAAGAAGATACTGTATGTCAAAATAAAAATAAAGACCAAGACATTTTTCTCAGGAGTTTGAGGACATAACAAAATATGAGTGAATGAACTGTCACATGATGAGAGTAATACGTCATTGTGCCCATGTTGTTCTGTTTCTAGTGGTCATACATTTCTTCATGCAGCTTTAAAATTATTCATCTCCTGTAATGTACTAAAAAATGCCCAATCAAACCTTGTGCTCAGGGTTTTATCAATCGGAGCATTTTACTTTAAACTATAATGGAATTTTATTGGGACCATAAATTCCAGTTGAAACTGCTTCATACCAGCGTTCCCCTTTAAAAAAAGTCTGGATATTTTTTATATCAATATCAAAATAATGAAACTATACACACATATACAGTATACACAGACATGAATATTCCTTTACTCACGCACATTCACAACATGCATCAACATGCAAACAACACAAAAACGCACATAAATAGGCCAACTGCGGCTTGAACAACCTCCTCGCACACAGCAAGCACAGACACGCAAGCTAGCAGTGCTGCAGCCGCTGAGCTCCAGCTGGTGAAGAGGATCCTGCCCAGGTCTGACTGCACCTGAAGGGATTGAACATTCCTGTGCCATCAGTCACCATGAGGCAGGACCTCAGCTACCTGTACGTCTCAATCCAGCCGCTCTGACAGAACGCATCACAAACCTCACCATCACCTAATTGATCACATAGACGTGGATGCTTGAGGCAACCACCAGGCAGTAACAAATGAGTATAAGAACTGTTGACAAAGATAACATCTGAACACATTTCTCTTTTTGTCTTTTCGTTTCATTTTGATATCAGTCAATATTATCAATGGTTTCTCTGGTAGACTAATCTCTTTAAACAGATATCCGCATCACTGTATATGTATTTATTTTTATATTTTTTAATGTTCACTGTATAGTTCAGAGGTAAGTTATCTCATCTATGATAAGAAAAGAGCCACAAAACCACGACGTGAGCTCTGATTTCATGTCAGCACCTTAGAAGTGATCAGCTGTCATGTGAGGAATTTTCAAAAGAGGCCAATATATTTTAAATACTGGATATTTCATGAGAAACGTCAGAATGAATTGATCCCACTCTCCTCGCCTGCTCTGGATGGACAGTGTGTGTGTTGTGTGGGTCTTTATGCTTAGCTCAGCCTGACCCGTTGGAGGCCGTCAGGGACTGAGGTTCAGCCAGAGTTCACCGGGCTGCAGCCACCACAGACACCCGGGGAGCCTCGTTTCCATGTGTCACTCTAATGTGGCGAAGAGACGAGGAGCTGCCAGAGCGGCCAGACGCCGGGTCCGACAGGGACCGGAGGCGGGAATGTGTCTGAGGTCATGCATCTGGAGGTGTGCTACGTTGAACATCCCATGTGAAACAGGTTTGATGTGTTCTCATCACTGTAAACACATGATGGAGTTACTTTTCTTCAGTCGTCTGTGGACATGTGTGTCGCAGATTCAGGTCCTGCACAACATGTGACTTGTATCTGAAAGCTCACAGTGGAATGTGTCAGAAACTGCATTTAACGTTGAGCCACGTCCCTTCTGGACCATGGAAATAGTAGTTTGATGAACAGTATTTTCCCATGTTTTTGTGTCTAAGTGACTAACGGGGACACCAGTTTCTGAAAATGGTCCAGTGTTGAGGGAGAACACTGTAACCAACTAGAAACGAGCTGCGAGGGCAGTGAGCAGCGTCAGCGTAACGTTACGTCCACTAAAAGCTCTTGTTTTTGCCACTGACAAGCTGAGGTTGCTAATAGACGTGTCTGACAACATAATGGAAAGGATCCCACAGAGAAATAACACCTTTTTCTGACCTTTCTCTTGTCCAACTTTCATTGTGAAATCTGAATATCTGTATCTTCTAGGTCAAATAAGTATGGATTCAAAGAGCTCAGCCACATTGTTGAAATGATCTAAATATTCAGCCATGACACTGAAGATCTTTGAGATAACTCAAAGCTGCACTTTCTGTCCTCCCAACACAACCGACACTCACATGTCCACCATGGACGTAGTCCACTGTTGTCTACCGGCAACGCGTCACCTCGTCACATTTCACAACCAGATTTCTCCTTGAGCGAGACTCCCTCCATAATGTCACACACTGCCGATAACAATCAGAGCCCGTCACTGCAAAAACCAGCCCTTTACTGGGCGTACATGGTGGTGCCAGCTCGCCCGATAGGATTACATTACAGCCCGTGAGACAGTGTCGTCCCCGTCAGTCAGTCAGACACAAAAACATGGAAAAATAAGGACCAGGTTGAAAAGTACTGAGGTTACTCTTTATGTCAAGGCTCATTTCATCTAAACCGTGAGATACAATTAAAGCTCTACTCCCCCGAACAGCTAAATATGTTATATCACACCAACGACTGCCAAAAATATGAATAAAAATGTTTTTATTAGTTGAATGTCAGTTATGTGAGATTGAAATGCAATTAATAGATAAATAATACATAATAAAGCTATACAAATGCACTATAAATTATTTTGAATCACATAGAAAATAAATGCAGCTTTTTGAGATGTAAAATCATCCATCGGGTTTAGCTTTGTCCAGATAAGATTGGCTGAGGTGTCATGAGTTTACTTTTACTTTTTTACACTAGCAAACTGAGAAACAGGCTGAGTTCATTGGTGCAGCCTCACTAATAACGTCATATTCGCTGCACGCTCTTCTCCATGGCAGCTGTGGACTGGTACAGATTAAAGATAAAGCCTGGTGGATATGTGATGGGGCCATTTTCACTGCTCCTCCAGCATTGCCAGATTATTTTTAAACACAACATTCCCCAGCTAAAAATCTGAGTTCCTGTGTTACTGTGGTCTGCCAGTAAGCCAGCACACCACAGCTCACTGCTCAGGCTCAGGAGCTGTGTTTCATTTTGTCCCAAATCAAATGCATACAGAGAAAAAACATATCAAAGGAGAGAAAAAGACCATAAGAACGCCATAATACTGTATATTGAACTGTTGGGTGAACAGAGCACAGCGCTCTGACACTGTTGATGTGATGCGTATGAGAAGTATAATTAATCACAAAAAACTGTCCAAGATTTATTTTCACAGTGGACGCAGGAGTCGAGGTGAGGGGACGTATTACTAACTAAATAATAAAATGATTTCAGGAAATTCACTCTGGGTAAAACAGTAAAATATACCTTACAGTATATTTGTGATGATGACCTTTCCATAAGTAAGAGCTGATTTTTAAATTGATTGCTGTTGTTTTCTGGGAGCGGCCATGTTGGCGTCAGACCCCGGTAAGCTGTTTCCCTAACCTGACCGAGGTGGTACTTGAGATACTCAGGGCCTTTGTGTAAAAGCTGAAGCTGAAGCTGGTTCTGAGCCGGTTCTGTGGAGAGATGGGAGCCTATCGAGCCTGAAACCACAGGGAAGCAACAACCACATAAAGATGTAGCTCTGTGCCATTAGGTGTACCAAAGTCAAAGCGCCATCTTTCAGGTGATGGACTTTAACACACCTCCAGCAATGATAACTTCACCTATTCATTCTCATGCTGGGTTAACTTCGCCCTTCCCAGTGTGGTGTTTTCACCCAGTCTCAGTGTTATGGTGTTAAGGTAGAGAGCCACCCAACAGCAGGCTTGTTTTGATCCAGGAAACCAACAGTATGTAAAATGAACACTGACCCTGGTCCAGGGTGTGTTTCCACAGCACAGCAGCTTACAGCCCACTTACATTACATATGGTTCTAACCCCTGGTAGGAAACAAAGGTGATATGACTTTAAGGACTGATGAAGTCCTCCAACTGAAATGCCCCAATCCTTATTTGTAGCTGGATGGCACACAGTAGGCTTTTATTGGTTTATTGGTTTGGTGATTAGTTTATGGAGAGATTGTGGTTGTGGTTGAACTACGTACTTTGTTAAAGGTACTGGACCTTCATCGTTTTGGCTAAAATAATAATTGGTTGGTCACTCTGATCATGAGATTACATTTTGTAATATCAGCTCAGTGAATGAATGAGCTCTGGAGGAGCAGAGGCCTGAACCGCCTGGCTGCTTCTCATACAGCCTTTTCAGAGTTATTTGGCATCATAATGGCTCGTCATGTACTACACAGAGGCTCTGGCACCGACATATGGCATTCTTTGACTAATGCTGTGTCAAAGTTACACAGTTTTTGAATGCTCAGACCTCATTGACAAACTAATCCATCACTAGAGTTGAGTGTTTTGCCCTGTCGGAGATGAATGCGATCGGAGTGATTGAAAATTACTGAGACTGTGAGCCTTGTCCAAGGTTTTCATATGTGGGGAGCAGATCACATGCAGATCCTGAGCTCTGGAACCACCAGACTGAATCAGTACAGGTCGCCTCGGCTCTCTATCCAAAGCGTTGCTGCATCTTTATCCGCTGTCTCGATGAATACTGACGGAGCTGTGAGGCTGGATGGCTCCCACTGTGACCTCCTACAGTAAATGAAACAACATGTACCATCTGTATTACCAATTCACCTCACTAACTTCTGTATACTCTATATAATGTGTTCTTTAAGCATAAGCTGTTGAAGCTGTGAAATAATTAATGAGAAAATGATCCTGTAGAGGTCACAAGTAAAACTGTCTCTCAATTTCAGTTTGCCCCCAAGAAATGTTGTTGGAGTCTTGCGTGCCACTGAAAACACCACAACACCAACAGACTTTCAAAGAGTGCGGTTTGGTTGGTACCAGCTGGAAGTCGTGGCTGGTAGGCAAACTGGAGTGAGAGCCACATTTATTGGTTATCAAGGTGTATTCAAATTTATAGGCATGAAAAAAAATCAGTATTACATTATATTCATAGATGATGTACAAGATGTGGATGTGGTCACCAGTGAGGTCAGCCATTGGTCTGTGGAGTGCCGTTTTGGAGCCTAGAGTTCGACATTTTGACTGTCGCCGTCTTGGTTTTTGTAACCAGAAGTGACGCAGTGGAGCTAAGTACAACTCAACACTCTGTTAGACTTTTGGATGCACCTAAAATATTACAACTAAATTTGATGAACTTAAAACACACTGTGGTTAACGCTATAAGATGAAAACCCCCAAACCTGACAATGTCATGGTGGCGTCCTGTCAATCACCAGGTAGCCCCGCCCCAAAGCATCCCCTGCTTTATGGTCTATCTGACTCTACATGTATAATGTATAAATAATCTACTAAATGAACATCCTGCTGTATTGAAGAAGACTGAAACTAGTGATTGAGACCATAAATTCATGTTTACTGAGGTAATAGATCAGAGAGTAGTAGGATCATTTTCTAGAGACTTCTGCAGAAGCAGGAGTCGCCCCCTGCTGGCTGTAGACAGGATGCAGGTTTGAGGAACGTCAACATTGACTTCACTTTTCAGAAGCAGAGGTAGCCCACTGATTACATGACATTACATGTTTAAAGGAGCACTATATTGATATTGTATTGAAGCAGCAGAGGTCCACATATCCTAACTTTTAGTCCCTTGTATATGGGCCAAGATCCAAAAACACTGGATCCTACACTTCCCATAATGCAACTCAATAGCATCTCTGGATTACACCCTCCATGCCTGGCAAATGGCTGTTCTTCAAACTCCACGTCCCCAGTTTGTCAGGCGGATTGACCTGGACAGATAAGATCAATAACCCTGATGACATCACTGTGACATCACTGGGTCATTCCCTTAGACTTAACAAAGCTCCTCCACGGCAACGCAGGACAACACATGAGGAGTCCAGTTAGTGACGACGTCCATAGTGTAAATGCCACAGGAGAAAGGAAGAAACCACCACAGTATCAGGCATCATGTTTTCTTATCTTTAATTTCCTCGCTCTATTGTTAGGACACACTTTAACAAGGGAACTCAGGACTGGTCACTGAAAACACGGGGCTTGTTGACGGTACATATCCAAACCTCCAGCCACCATCACCACTCCATCAGAACCAGATCTGTTATCCTGCTTTCAGCAGACAGCGACCAAGTCTGGTTGTTCTGAGTAACGCAGGGTAAACCTACATTAGATCCAGGTTTTACATACCACAACAAAGAGGTTCCACTAAGGATTTGATGTTCAGAAACCTGGAAAATGACCTGATGTGAGTGAGTGGCTCTAATGCGACTGGTTGTTTTGTCCTGTCTTAACTCTGGTCTGACTTATGTCACTTCAAGGTTTGAACTAAATCACTGCCCCACTTCACTCTATCACTGCATTATTAATCTCTGGGTCCGCAAAACATTCAGCTGACCAAGAAATACATTAATATAAAACACACAGTCACCACAGGGAGTGGAGGTATTGACAAGTCTGTGTTTGTACAAATGCCAAGTATATTGTGACGTTATCTAAGATCTGTGGAGGGTCTGTCAGCAATTTCATTTTTGCTTTACATTCTGTGAGCTCTTCAGAAATGCTTTCAAAGTGTGGTTTTCAGGCCTTTTCTTCAGCCCCGAATCAGGGTAGCGTTTCTCAATCACATGTATACCACACATTCACATAATGAAAAACTGCAGCGCCTGTGTTAGTTCATATGTGCTCAATGTTACGAGAGGCAGGGGCTCCGGAGGACCGTGCTCAGGATCAATAAATGCTCTGGCGTAGAATTCCTGGTCCCCTGGCTCATGCAGAGAGAAAATATATGAAAAACAAAAAAAGGCTTGCCAGCGAGCTGCTGGGACTCAGTGTGTATTTAGTCTAGCTCCCGATGTCCTTCAGCGGTTTCGGTTCAAGGCATGTGGAGTCTGAGCCAAAAGCAACTGTGAAACCAGCCCCTTGATCACAGTGCCGTTGTCTTTGATTGAATTTAGCATTCAGTGGTGGGTCGAAATCCCAGCAAGAAGGTGTGTGAGGTCGAGCTAGTCATGTCCAATTTCCCACTTATGTGAGGTGCAGTTTTGCCTCTCGGGAACAGGACATACAGCCTTTAAACCTGCAGCAGGCAGAATAGTTTTGGCATCACTGAGCAAAAAATCCACAATAATCTTTCAGCATATTATAATTTAAGTGTTGGCGGAAACTAGACTTCTGCCGCTCCTCATGGCTGTTTTCAGGCTTCAGAAAATCTATCCTATGATGGGAGGCTTTGACCAATCAGAGGTCATTTCACTGAGAGAGCATTCCTATAGGCTGTGCTCCGACTGGTGGGCGGTGCTTAGTATTTCCTCAGCTGATCTCAACATGGCTGCCGGGTCACAAACTAGCAGACCACAGTATGTCAGACTGCAGGGCAGCCTGTCTGACGTGCTGGTGAGCAACACCGGTGCTCCCCAGGGAACTGTGCCGTCACCGTTCCTGCTCTCCATCTACACCATCGACTTCTGCTTCAACTCCCAACATGCCTCCTGCAGGAGTTCTCCGAGGACTCCTCCATCGTCGGCTGCATCACAGACGACAACGAGGAGGAGTACAGGACCCTGGTGGAGAACTTCAGGAGGTGGTGCGACATCAACCACCTCCAGCTCAATATTGGTCAGACCAAAGAGCTGGTGGTGGATTTCCAGAGGAGGAGGAAGAGCTCCCCTACTCCCATCACCATCCGTGGGGAGGAGGTGGAGGTGGTGGACAACTACAAGTTCCTGGGAGTTCACTTAAACAATAAACTGGACTGGTCCAACAACTCCGAGACCCTCTACAGGAAGGGAGTAGTAGTAGTAGTAGTAGTAGTAGTAGTAGTAGTAGTAAACTGGACTGGTCCAACAACTCCGAGGCCTCTACAGGAAGGGAGTAGTAGTAGTAGTAGTAGTAGTAGTAAACTGGACTGGTCCAACAACTCCGAGGCCTCTACAGGAAGGGAGTAGTAGTAGTAGTAGTAGTAGTAGTAGTAGTAAACTGGACTGGTCCAACAACTCTGAGGCCCTCTACAGGAAGGGAGTAGTAGTAGTAGTAGCAGTAGTAGTAGTAGTAGTAAACTGGACTGGTCCAACAACTCCGAGGCCTCTACAGGAAGGGAGTAGTAGTAGTAGTAGTAGTAGTAGTAGTAGTAGTAGTAAACTGGACTGGTCCAACAACTCCGAGGCCTCTACAGGAAGGGAGTAGTAGTAGTAGTAGTAGTAGTAGTAGTAGTAGTAAACTGGACTGGTCCAACAACTCCGAGGCCTCTACAGGAAGGGAGTAGTAGTAGTAGTAGTAGTAGTAGTAGTAGTAAACTGGACTGGTCCAACAACTCTGAGGCCTCTACAGGAAGGGACAGAGAAAACTATTCTTCCTGAGAAGGCTGAGGACCTTCAACGTGTTCAACAGGCTACTCCAGATGTTTTACCAGCCTGTAGTAGTAGTAGTAGTAGTAGTAGTAGTAGTAGTAGTAGTAGTAGTAGTACATATGCAACAGGCTACTCCAGATGTTTTACTAGTCTGTAGTAGCAGTAGTAGTAGTAGTAGTAGTACATGTGCAACAGGCTACTCCAGATGTTTTACCAGCCTGTAGTAGTAGTAGTAGTAGTAGTAGTAGTAGTAATAGTAGTGGTATGTTGGGGGGGGGCATCAGCACCAGAGATGCCACCAAACTGAACCAACTGGTGAGGAGGGCTGGGTCTGTGGTTGGATGTGAGCTGGACAGTCTGGAGGTGAGGTGAGTCTGGGCTGAGCGATCGATTGATAAGCCTGGTGGTGATTAAGGTCACATGGTTTTCTCACAAGATAGCCTTGTATACAGAAGCTGATGTAAATGTCTGGAAATTCATCCCCACCACTGCCGCTAACTGAAGGGCCGTCTCTGGAGCTGCCTCCTCCTCCTGAAGTAGTCTCGTAGCGGTGAGGGGTGACCTGTAGCCGTGGTCGGATAAGGACGAAGTTCATCAGATTCAGAGCCTCATAACACTATTTTCCAAGTTACTGTAGGCATCATAGGGACATTTTTTTCCCCTCCACGTCTGTTCCAGGACTCCGTAGATGGTCCGTTTGGGTATTTAGTGTCATTTTCTTTTCCTTTTTTTGGTGAAACCTTAAACACGTCACAGTGCAGAAATTGCAGGAATTCAGTCATGTGAAGTAACAACATCCAGTTCCTTAATGTACAGAGAATCACTATCACAAATACGAGGCGGCATCGTAAGAAAACCTCCTCAGGACCAGAGACAAGAGACCCACTCGTCCCTCTGTCTCTCACCTGACTAATGACTAATTATCCTCAGGAAGCCTCATCAGGATGGAGGTGGGGGAGAGCTCGGGCGACGGAGCATTCAGACATGGAGAAGAGGCAGACGGTGGGTGTCTGGCTCCTCCCTGGGCGTGAATGAGGCCTGGCTGCCTGGCTGCCTGGCTGCCTGGCTGCCTGGCTGCCTGGCTGCCTGGCTGCCTGGCTGCCTGGCTGCCTGGCTGCCTGGCTGCCTGGCTGCCTGGCTGCCTGGCTGCCTGGCTGCCTGGCTGCCTGGCTGCCTGGCTGCCTGGCTGCCTCGCTGCTCGCTGCTCGCTATGATTACCCCCCGCATCGCGGCCCTCATGTGTCATATGCAGCTGTTGCTGCTAAGTGTGAATCACTAGCTGGTTGAGCCACTGACACCAGGCTCAAACTTACTCCCCTACTGAGAAACGAGCCGGAGACGGACGGTCAGGGGCTAAAATACCTGGTAAATATTATAAAATGAATAATAATGTTGTATCTGCATCTTTACCACAAGTATTGTTTTTTCAGGAGAATATTAACTGTACATAAAAATATTAAGTGAAAGACGAAGATGGCAGTATCATACTTTTATTCAGGCAACTGCAGGATTTCACAGACTGGAGGAAAACAACCAATCAGAGCTGGTCTGGAGTCTGCAATCTCTGAGCAGCTGTCAATCACTCTGAACTCTGATCAGAGAGAAATAGTCATCACAGTATCAGATTATTGAGTCATATTTCATCAGCACTGCCTAGTTTGACCGTTTGATTGGAGTTGGTGAGTGACTGACAGCTGCCTCCGCTGAGTGAACAGCCAATAGAAACTCTCTCTCTGATTGACCTGTGATTGGTCAGCCTACCATCACTGGATAGATCGTCTAGTTTGCTCTCAGAACACTTGAATTACAACGTGCTGAAAGGTGATTATGGGATATTTCTGCCTGCTGCAGGTCGAAGCCAATAATGATCTAAATCAAAGCAGCAGAGGCTGACACTTCCAGACTTTGGTTCGTTGTATGGGTCAAACTACAAAACACTGAATACTACATTTCCCATAATGCAACCACTAGCATCTTTTTGTTAGATCTGCCACACATTTCTCTGTGCATTCAGTTTGCACAGACTCCTCGTTACAAAGTGAGATTTCTAAGCCCAAGTTAAGATAACTGACATCATCAGGGTTATTTTTCTGAGTGACTTTTAGTAAATCCTCATGTGTAAAATTACCGGAGTGCCCCTTTAACAAATAAGAGCCACATTTCAAAGCATACTCACAGTCTGGGTAGCAGTCCCCTTATATATATATATATATATATATATATATATATATATATATATATATATATATGTATATATACATATGTAGTTGACATATTCAGGAGAAGATCCTGAACGGAGGAGAAAAATGCAGCAGGTCACAGAAGACATTTTTTACCTGCTGAGGCTTCCAGGGACAGAGTGGTGATTCTTCATCCCTTATCTGAACAGGATCTGTGTAGGTCACAGAGGCGGCTTAATGTCTTCCTGGTACCTAGCTAATGACAGGCCTTCCACTCCTCCTCCTTAAAGGTCAGGACTAATTCCCTCCATCAGCTACCTTGACACTGTGCAGGCAAAAAGAGGCCATAAAGCAGCGAAATATGAAACTCCCAAACTTTATGAGGACGGGCTGCACGTTGGTTTTAAATGGATTTTGCAAAGCAGCAGCCAAAAAAAGACACACCTAATTAAAAGGAGACCTTCCAGTGCTCTTCTCCAAAGGTCAGGACTAACAGCCTCCTCCAGATCGGCTTGATGCCACACAGGTGGATGCTCAGGTACAATATTTAAAGGCTGACAGTGAATACATTTCCATGCTTACTAATATCCCACTGTTTGATGCAGGTCATGTAACATCATATTCCTTTTGGATATCCTGGATTAGGCCTTATAATGAATGCAGCGTTCTCGTATGGAGACATGTGGACTGTGCTGATCAGCTTTCAGAGCTTTCTGTGGACATTTTATATTTTCCTTATAGTCAACAGTCAATAAAAAGACCAAAACCAATAATCAATGTAGTATTTTATGTGTATCTAAAGCCTGAAATATCTTCTTCCTCACAGTGACGTGTTTCTTCATCAGCAGGAACCCACTGTAGTTTATTCAGACTCAACCCCACCCACACCGTCCTGCTGCCACCACACTCACTAGAGCACCACGTGGATTAATCCGCCGCTGAAAATAGTCCCAACACAAGCACCATTCCCTTCTGTTTGAGTAACATTTGTTACCACCTTTTTGAGAAAACGACTGAGCCTTTTTTAAAAATCGAACAATATTTGTTGTAGCTGTTTTGGGATATTTACAGTTCATCTTCAGTAGGAAGTGGAGGAAACACCTCTTTGCCACATGTTGCAGCATTCTTTGTCTTAAATGAATCAACTTAACACCCCATTATGTATTATCACCTAATCTTTACTTACCTTAAGAAGTCAGAATGCTTCAAACTAAAATAAGCGAAGTGTAGCTGCTAACTCGATAAGCTAATCGTTCTGCTCACATCACGGTGAGCTGTGGGTTCTGTTGGCCTGTGACATGGTGGACATGATAACAGCAAGACGCAGCCACAGGTGGAAATTTACACAACTTACTTTATACTTTGACTCAGAGGAAATTATTGTAGTTTTTACTCAACATTACATTATACATTATTACACTGATCCAACAGCCACAGTAACGTGTTACTGGTTCTGGTTTTTGACTTTTTAAAAACCAAAGCTTGTAATATCATACAGCAACACACTGTCAAAGACTGAATGAAAATGAAAAGATAAGATAAGTTAAGATGAACTTTATCGTAACCTAAGATGAAAAGCTTTCTGACGAAACGAAACTTCTGTGTTAAGTTTTATACTTGTACATAATAGTACTCAGTCAAAGTAAAGTTTTGGACTACTCCCACCGCTGTCAGCATGTTAGCGTTTCAGCATGTTAGCCTGTTAGCATTTCAGCATGTTAGCATGTTAGCATTTCAGCATGTTAGCATTTCAGCATGTTAGCATTTCAGCATGTTAGCATGTTAGCATTTCAGCATGTTAGCATGTTAGCATTTCAGCATGTTAGCATTTCAGCATGTTAGCATTTCAGCATTTCAGCATGTTAGCATGTTAGCATTTCAGCATGTTAGCATGTTAGCATTTCAGCATGTTAGCATGTTAGCATTTCAGCATGTTAGCATTTCAGCATTTCAGCATGTTAGCATTTCAGCATGTTAGCATGTTAGCATGAGGACTTCCCTCAGAGCCCTGCTGTGCCTTTAAACAGTCTGTAGACTCTTAGCCTTGTTTCCAAACAGCAAGACAATCTGAATTACATCTATCAGACGAGAAAGTGACTTTTGAATAATGGAAATAAGAAAGGTTGTGATCCACACGGTGCAGGGGGACAGCATTGATTTAGCATGATGGAGTTTTAAAATGAGACAGTCAGTGACTCTATAAGGGGGGCTGTAAGGGAAGAAATAGTCTTTTTAGGGGTTTGTCTCTTTCATGAAAATGGTTTTCAAAAACCTTAATGAAGACATATCAAAAGTCATCATCATATTAAGGCATAAATCTGTCAATCAGCGCTGTCAGGAAATGTTCAGCAGTGCTCCATGTCCTCAGCTGAGGAGGAGGAGGTTTGGTTTTGGCTTGAGCAGACCGGAGGGACACAGCCCACCCTGTTATCAGACAGACGGTGGGACATTAAAGGACGGCTCGGTCACAGTGGGGCTCTGCGTCCTCCTCTTCCGTCCAGACAACAGCAGACGCCGGTTGCTGTCTGCAGGCAGGCGACGCCACATCCTTTGTTTCCCATAAATCACCTTGTGAAGATCAGCTGTGTCAGGACGCTGATCCTATCAGCGAGCCCACTTCTGTACAGGTGACGACGTGACGCTAAGTACGTACGATGAACCCAGTTTATGACAGCGGTTCGCAATTAGACACGCCCATTCAACACTGAGACAGGGAGTGATGGAATAATAGCAGTGACTGTCATCATAATTTATTGCATTATAATGCTACTGCCAATATAATATATGTATGTAACAGACAGCTGTCCAGTCAGCTGCATCAGTACGTTACTCTGATCTTTTCTTATCTGCACAGTGAACTGTATTTATTCAAAGAGGCCTCTCTGCCCCCCTTGATTCATTACAGCCTCCTGGCCTCATGTAGCAGTGCGCCACTTACCTGATACACTGCAACCAGGTTGATTTACAATGACACTATCATCATATGTCAATACTGGGCCCCAACATTGGCAGGCAGGCTGCGACAACAGCCTCAGGCTGCTTTTATTTTTTCCCTGCTGAGGTTGAACAGACATACATTCAGTTGCATGGTGTCTGAACAGATGACAGCCATAGACGTCGGCAGTATTCAGTCTAATCATTAGAAACCAATGTCTTCACCTGTATGGCCAAATGAAACAAAGGCAAAGGGCGGGAAAGTGGTAGCAGAAATGTCAGAAATCAAAAAAGGCAACAGGTTCACTCCATCAACAAATGTCTCATACACTGAGCCTACATACTCCTTGTCCACCATTCGGGGTAAAAGCACCCTAAAACCTTCCTATAGGTGGGAAGGAGGTAGGTAGGTAGATAGGTAGGTAGACAGGTAGGTAGGTAGGTAGCTCGGTAGGTAGACAGGTAGGTAGGTAGGTAGATAGGTAGGTAGACAGGTAGGTAGGTAGGTAGCTCGGTAGGTAGACAGGTAGGTAGGTAGGTAGATAGGTAGGTAGACAGGTAGGTAGGTAGGTAGATAGACAGGCAGGTAGACAGGTAGGTACGTAGATAGGTAGATAGACAGGCAGGTAGGTAGGTAGGTAGGTAGGTAGGTAGGTAGGTAGATAGACAGGTAGGTAGGTAGACAGGTAGGTAGGTAGGTAGCTCGGTAGGTAGACAGGTAGGTAGGTAGGTAGATAGGTAGGTAGGTAGATAGGTAGGTAGGTAGGTAGGTAGGTAGGTAGGTAGATGGGTAGGTAGGTAGGTAGGTAGGTAGATAGGTAGGTAGGTAGATAGGTAGATAGACAGGCAGGTAGATAGGTAGGTAGGTAGGTAGGTAGGTAGGTAGGTAGGTAGATAGGTAGGTAGGTAGATAGGTAGATAGACAGGCAGGTAGACAGGTAGGTAGGTAGGTAGGTAGATAGATAGATAGGTAGGTAGGTAGGTAGGTAGGTAGATAGATAGATAGATAGATAGATAGATAGATAGATAGGTAGATAGATAGATAGGTAGGTAGGTAGGTAGGTAGATAGGTAGGTAGGTAGATAGGTAGGTAGGTAGATAGGTAGATAGACAGGCAGGTAGACAGGTAGGTAGGTAGGTAGATAGATAGATAGATAGGTAGGTAGGTAGGTAGGTAGGTAGGTAGGTAGATAGGTAGATAGATAGATAGATAGATAGGTAGGTAGGTAGGTAGGTAAATAGGTAGGTAGGTAGGTAGGTAGGTAGGTAGATAGATAGATAGATAGATAGATAGATAGATAGATAGATAGATAGATAGACAGGCAGGTAGACAGGTAGGTAGGTAGGTAGGTAGGTAGGTAGGTAGGTAGATAGATAGATAGGCAGGTAGGTAGATAGGTAGGTACGTAGATAGGTAGATAGACAGGCAGGTAGATAGGTAGGTAGGTAGGTAGATAGATAGGTAGGTAGGTAGATAGGTAGATAGGTAGGTAGGTAGGTAGGTAGGTAGGTAGGTAAATAGGTAGGTAGGTAGGTAGGTAGATAGATAGATAGATAGGTAGGTAGGTAGGTAGGTAAATAGGTAGGTAGGTAGGTAGGTAGATAGATAGATAGGCAGGTAGGTAGATGGGTAGGTATGTAGATAGGTAGATAGACAGGCAGGTAGATAGGTAGGTAGGTAGGTAGGTAGATAGATAGGTAGGTAGGTAGGTAGGTAGGTAGGTAGGTAGGTAGGTAGGTAGATAGGTAGGTAGGTAGATAGATAGGTAGGTAGGTAGGTAGATAGGTAGATAGGTAGATAGATAGATAGATAGGTAGGTAGGTAGGTGATTTCTGTCAGGATGTAAAGAGAATTTCAACAAATATGCCTATAAAAATACATTCAATACTGATACTAGCCTACTGTTTATAATTTAATTTCCAAATATCAAAATAAATACCAATAAATATTCTTTTACCTATGAAGCAGAAATAATGAGCTATGAGATACACTGAAGAAAGGGGCGAGCATGGTTACAACACAGAACAATGAAAATGTCACTAAAGTCGCTGGAGATGAATATTGAAGGTTCCCATTTAATAAAAACATGTCTGTGTTTCATGCCTTACTTCCTGTACTCTGAATATTTTGAAGAAGATATCATAAGATTACATAACTAATCAAGTACGCGTAACCCTGATACAAGGCATTTCATTTCTTTTAATAGGATATCCATATACGTATATACTGTATACACACAGAGGATTAGAACCATCCTTGCTTTACCACTGTTGGTGCTAAGCTCCTGTCCATTCCTGTGGTCAGGGATCAGCTGGAAACAGGCTCAGGTTGCTGTTTTTGTACCTGTAGGTAGATTTGGTTTGCAGTAGAGAAGACATCCATCTTGATACACCTTTTAGAAACAACATGAGGACATGATAAAAGTACTCAAGTACTCAACTAAACCAACCAAATAAAATGCATAAATAAAATAAATAAGCATTGCTTCTATAGCATCTGTGTGATGGCTGCCACAACAAAGTGGTATTTTACACTTCATTTAAAATGGAGCCGGACATCTGCAGTAACTGTGTGGTACACACTGGTCACTGCTGAGGGGAAACGCTCTGGCTTGCTTGTATCTCTTTAAACCAATCACAATCCTCTTTCACAGCACTAAGCACAGGATGCAGCAATGGTGTCTTTGCAAAACAGACACGGGAAGGGGAGGAGAGCGCTGCTTGAAATAGCCTATGTGGCCGACGGCAGACTTATACCCACAGTCTACATCCAGTGAGTCAGACTACATGTACAGGGACCCTGGGTTGAACTGTGACTCACCCACCAACCTACCAGACCAGTTAACAATGTGATTCTGACCGTTTCTGTTCTTTAAAGGTTTTCAAACCCTGACCCCAAAGAAAACATCACATTGATTCAAAAAGAGCACAGTCGAATAAGGTCACCGTGGAAATAGGACTCGATGTCCTGAAACAAAACGAGTGCTGGCGCCCCAGGATATTAACTATCTGACTCTTAATACAGATGACTTTGTGTGTGGGCATGCCTTCTAAAATCAATTATCACATCTTTGCTTTTAGATATGTTTAATTGAAGACTGGACCAGAATGCAGCTGCTCTGCTTGTCCTGCAGCCTGCTGACTATAACAGTCATGCTCATACTGTAGGATTAGTCCCATTCAAACACCGAGTGGGAGCCAGCGGAGGAGCAACGGACAAACATATCACTGTTGTTTTTATTATGCTTTCATACATTTTTCTGTATCTGTGCAGCCACTGTTGCTATCACTGCTCATGCTGCCTGGCTCCTTTTACGTATTTCAAAATATGGGAAATGACAAGCAAATACACTGCCCTGCATCCAGACCATAAAACAGAGGATAACCTGGACAACCGTTGAACATATCACTGAGAAAAAAGGAGCAAAATAGACAGTAAATATAATAATAATAATAATAATAATAATAATAATAATAATAATAATAATAATAACATTGTAACTGTGAAGGGCATCAGCATCCACTGGCAGTCCAGTGGCAGCTAGTTAGGCTAATAAAACACTGACGGACTCCTTTAAACCAGGACTTTGTTTGTTGGTTGAATGCCATCAGAGGTAACTTACCAACTAACCAACATGTTGTAAAATACTCCGCTGGACTGACTACAACATCAGATGTGTCCTCTGACCTCCATCACATCAACACGGTGGTTTTTACTGGCCGACGTGTTGCCTCGTCTCTCCTCCAGAGCAACATGTGCTCTGAGAAACAGAAACGCATCAAATGAAGGTTTTCAGACTGAAGATCACGTTTATGAACATACTGACGACTATGTGTAGTATAGTGTAGAGTCACATGCAGCCCATATTACAGTCTAAATGCAACTTATTTAATGAAAAATATTGATTATATTGCAGATCAATCAGTTATTGTAAGTCATGAAAAAAAAGAATAAACAGCATCTGCACTAACCATATTATTTCTTATTCAGTGTTTACTTTTTATTGCCAATTTCTAATTTCCAGATATCAAAATAAATGTTCTTTTACACATAAACCAGCAATAAGCTATGATATCATTTGCATAATGCAGCATGAATTTGATCACTCCCATGTTAATACTTGATGCATCTCCTCTTTAGGTACATTTTGAACAGATAACAAAATGCATGATTGTTTTTGTGATTAATGTTAATGCAGTAAAACTACAGGCCTGAATCTTAATTCCTTCTGGTCTGGATCAGTGTGTGTGATAATTTGTTTTGTGGCCATGACATACAGCAGTGCCCCCCTCCAGGGTGAGCAGGCAGGAAGACGCTATCAGCAGGCACAACAAGCAGGTTCCAGGTTCCAGGTCCCAGGTCCCAGGTTCCAGGTCCCAGGTCCCAGGTTCCAGGTTCCAGGTCCCAGGTCCCAGGTCCCAGGTCCCAGGTCCCAGGTCCCAGGTCCCAGGTTCCAGGTCCCAGGTCCCAGGTCCCAGGTCCCAGGTTCCAGGTCCCAGGTCCCAGGTTCCAGGTCCCAGGTCCCAGGTTCCAGGTTCCAGGTTCCAGGTTCCAGGTCCCAGGTTCACACTTACAGGCTGCATTTCAGCACCGCCAGTAAGTCTGCAGAAAGACATGCATGCATCTCAGCTGGGTATTTCTTGTCGCGCCGTGTTCTGTGTCACCTTGTACAAATGTTTTGATTCAGAATTGATTTCTTCCTCGCTGAGGCTGTGCACATTTTGTGTGTGAGACAGACAGAGAGAGATGGGAGCAGACATGGAGGAGAGAAAGAGGAGTACCTTTTTACGAGCTAACTCCATGCTCTAATGAATACAAATGGGCCCTCATCTACTCCACTTTGCATGGCTGGCGGAGGGCAGTGTGTGACACCAGCAGGCCCGGCTCCATGGACACTAAAGGAGCTAATCATTACCCTTTCAGTGGCTATCTATCACCAGGCTAGCCCTACTAATCTGCCTGTGTCTGCACATGATGGATGTTTTGCTACCTCTAATGCCAGTTCGCTCATGCATGCAGACAGATAATCAGAAAGGGAAGTGAAAGCATATCTCATCATTACGATTATGATCCATACCGACGAATTACTACCGAGGGGATTTGGCGCTCTGCAACACGCTCTCTGATGACATTCATAATCATTGATCACTGTGGAGATCCCGGTGGTGATAATAAATGAGTTATGGCAAAGGACTGAAAGATGGATGGGAGGTGTCTGACTGGATATGGAAATGAAAAGATATATGGGTTAAACTGAGGCTGTTGTGGGAGCACAGGTTTCCCCAAATATCGTCTTCATCCCACTGTGGGAGTGGGAGAGGCAGGCCATCTCAGTGCTGATGCGGTTCGGGGAAACCTGGCTCAGAAATGCATTGCAGAGGTCAGTGATCATGTTGTTTGTGCTGCCTACACCAGCCCAAACTCAGATTTACAGAAGACAATAAGCCTTCAGACTGAAAATAAAAGCCTCTAGAATAGCTGTAAAATAAATGTATTCATCCAGCACAGAGAGAAAACTAGATGGAGGGAGGGAGGGATGGAGGGATGGAGGGAGGGAGGGTAAATACAAACCAAACAAACCCCTTCCTGAGGCTAAGCCTTTGTGCCATCTTGCTAATTTCCGCCTTCTGAACAGGCGTTGTTGATTCCAGGAGACTCTCTCTCTCTCTCTCTCTCTCTCTCTCTCTCTCTCTCTCTCTCTCTCTCTCTCTCTCTCTCAGTCAGTGTCTGGAGGGGTGGCGTGCTGGTTGGGGTTGGTGGGAGCGTAATCCTTGGCCTTTTCATTGGCCTGTAATGATTCCGGGGCTCGGCGGCTAATAGGGCATTATCGCGGCCCCTGCCTGGCCGGACAGCTGATTAATGTCGGAGGAGAGGACACGGGGCCCGGCCGGGGCCTGATAAAAGGGCGCTGGGATTGGAGGGAGCAGGATGATGAACGAGCTACAGAGCCCACGCCCGTGTCTCATTAGCGCGCCCCTGCTCTTTGGCGTTGAGCTAATGTAGCGCGTCGGCTTTGCGGTCAGCGTGGCCAGCTCAGGGAGGAAGGCTCAGGGCCCGAAGAGCGAAGCCAGCCGAGCCAGGGACGATAGCAAGGAGGAGGTGGACCACAGAGGGAGGGGGGATAGTGACCTGTCTGGTAGCAGGAGCTAATTGAGGATAGTTTTCACACAGCCATGCTGCACCATTACCATGCCAACCACATAACAGTGAACACACTGATCCAGATAGTTTTAAAAACCATCTTTTTTTGTTTACCCTTTGACAGTCTGAAGGACAGGAACCTCCAAAACAGACGAGACCTGAAGTACAGCATGTTCAGCCAATCGATTTAAGTACCAGCACACCATGAATAAACATTCATAGCAAAACTAATCAAAGACTGCTGCTGTATCATACGAGTATTACAGTTTCATATCCATGCTAACAGGTATGGCCGCATATCGACTGGGCAGCAGAGCAGTTGTCATTGCTGGAATATAAACTGGAATACTTCACTCACAAAATGACCATTTGTATCTCAATTCCTCTGTTACCTTGAATTTGTGAAGAAAAGTTAGATTTTAGACAAAAACTATATCAAAACATCTGTTTATAAATTGTAACACAACTTGTGCAGCATAATCCGAGTCTCATTCATCCAGTCGTATGCTCACTACTTCCCGAACACATGTCACTATTTAAAACACACACACACACACACACACACACTTACGGGGGCAGGTGTGCTGTGGGTCTGGACGAGTGTATTAAAGGTCGGCTGGAGCGGCTTTAGCCTTCATAGAGTGATGTATTTCCAAGTGACCGCTAGCTTCAGAGTAGCTAGCAGTCACGGATGGTTTAGTCCGTCAGTACAAGTTCAGGATGAGCCACCAAAAATATCCTCATGTTTTCCAGGGAGAGAAAAGAGAGAAATGACGTACAAAAAAAAAATCTAAAAATATTTGGCTTTAGCTAATGGTGAAGCTAGCTTGTCAGTGAAAGCAGCACGAATCCTGCTCCAATGTAGTACGCAATATTTGATCATGTAGTAATTTCTACAAGTTATTGTATTTCTTTGTAGAGTAAGAGTGGGTGTGTGTGTGTGTGTGTGTGTGTGCATGTCATGTGTGTCTGTGGCACATGCGTAACATTTATGAGGATGTATCCTGTCTCATTTACTGCCACCAGCTGTACGCCCACCGCCTCCCTCCGACCCCTCAACCCGCCCATAAAAAGCCAATTACATCCAGGGCTACGGAGCTCATTGATACCTAATTAGATTATTGTTAAGGGTGCCGTTGCCCTTGTGGCTGAGGGGGCAATGTGACAGCATCTGAGTGATAGAGGGTGTTGTCCCAGGCTGAACCCCTGACCCCGGCCCACATCGGAGGGGTTACAGAGCCACTTTCCAATGGTGCACCCCCCCCCCCCCCCCCCCAACACTACACCACACATCACCAGCCCAAACATGCACATAGATGTGCACGTGAAATCTCCCTACTCTGCTGTCAGAGATCAATGGAGAAGTGGAAAAAGGGCAAATGCTCACAGCTGGGCAATATTAGAACGATGGCATCTGGGAAAAATAATAATAATAATGTCTTATTCAAGCAATCTGGAACCCGAGTACAGAAAACAAGGACACAAGATAAAGTAAGCCTTTACTGATCCCCAGTGGTGCAGCAGCACTAAGAGAGAACAAGTACAAACAAACAGGAAAATACACACAACTGTAATATTATACTTCACTGACA
>CAMQGK010000238.1:977500-1015000 GCA_947000775.1 Pterois miles
AATGACCCTGATGATGACGGGAGGCTGAATATTTATCAGGAACTATAATGGACAGCAGTTATGATTTTACCACATTATGTGTTCAGACAATTTGTGGTCCCAATGCTACACTGAGAGGTGAAATAATATATTTTGATCTTGATTAGAAATCTTTTCTCATGTAAGAACAATGTATACTCCATAGGTTTACAGCTCACACTGTCCCCATTCACATCTTTTTTCATCCAAAATTGGATCCTGTGCTCTATCTCGTAGCGCCGCCTCCCTGGGCTTATCACTAGCTAATGACTACATTGGCACACCAGCGGGGGGGAGGTCCAACACTGTGTCTAGGTCTTTTCATGCTAGAGGGGCCTCTGCCACAAAAGGCTGTCCACAAAAGACCCCTCTTATTCTCTCATTATTGACACCCTTAATTGTTTGTGCTGTCTGATAATGGCCCTCAAAGCATCACCGTATCAGTAATAACCTTCTGTCTTGGTTGTATGGGGGGCTCTCTGACTCTGAGCCATGAGCTGCTGCTGAAATAAATAAATGTTGAACTACCAGCAAGGATTTTGAGCTGTTCTCCCTGCCACTTTCACAAGGTTGAAGCGCTCTGTATTCATAAACGTTGCCTGAATTTTACAGGAGTGCGTGTGAATGCTCAAACCCTCCAGAGGTCATCAGGGAATCTCATTTCCATATTGTTTATTAGCAGCTTTGTCTGTTTGCCAGAGCTGCAATTTGGATTCGGAACCATGGGCGCTTTGCGTTATCGTTGTCTTATTAATTACGTGCGGGGGTGTAAGTACAAATCTCTTGATACATCAGGCATGGTCTTCAAATGTGCTGCTTTATTATGAGAGGAAACGTTAGCCTTAATTAAACGACACACTTTTATTAGCTCAGCGTGTAATGGTGGCTTCCAGTCCTGTCAGCTCTGAATGCGTGACACCGGTGGTTATGCCAGTCAATGGCCTTTAAGAAATAAGAGCTGTCTAATCCCATTGCAACTTGTGTAATTAGAGGGAATACTCTTGTCATTAGTCAGGCACAAATTGCCCACTTACCCTGGCTTATAAATATTTCAGAGACACTTCTTCTAAATTGTTAGGGTATTGAAAGGAATTTGCCTGAAAGCAAATTAATAAGTTATTTATGAGGAGTGTTAATCAGTTATCTTTTTATTCACAGCTGCACTGTTTATTTGAGAAGGTCCAGTCATGAGACAAGCAGCCAGCATTAGCAGGCTTCTGTAGTTAACTTCAGCTGAGCTGAAACTTTCTGCCTCACTAAATAATAACTGTAACTGGTCACAAAACCTCCCACACAGTAGTCATGCTAATGATGCACACTGTCGCGCTCGTGTGTGCCACCACCAGTGTTTATGAGCAGCTAGTCTTTAAAGCTGCACTAACATGACGGTAAGGTAACAACTCAAAAGTGAGGGTATTGTTTTGTATTTCATGTGCTACAACTGAAAAATGTTGAGAGTTATTGAAGTTATTGAGTTATTAAATGAATTGAATAAAGTCTGACTTATCTGACCGTTTGGTTTCGCTTAATGCGCCTTATAATCCGCTGCACCTTATAGTGCAAATGTCATGTTTGGAATTGTCATTCCAAACAAAACGATGACTGATCAATAAATGGCTGTAATCATTTTGTCATGTGATCAGTCTTGTGTTTGTGTGGCCCATCCATTCACTTCAACGTCAGCTCCTCCCGGTGCAGGTGGAGTGAATCACAGGTACATTCGTTGGTCAGCTGTGTGCCTTGTGGATCAGTACCAGATCCTGAGGTGCTGTGAAGGAACGTTGGTGTTTGAGGGCCTGGCGAAGGGCTGGGCTGCTGTGCTGCACGTGATGGGCACTTTGCTGCTGCAATTGGAACAAAACATTAGTCAGAGTTTGTGGATTTTTTAATCTAAACTGCTTAAATTAGAAACATAATCTTCATCTCACCAATAGTGGCGTACACTGCAGAGGTTTAAGGTCGGTGTTGCAGAGTTGCTTCTCGGGAGACACAGTTGACTTGAATGGGAAACTGACAGAGCCCTTATTACTCCATGTATCTGCCACCAGTGATGAAAGAAGGTTCAGGTTCATTTTACATAACTAAAAGTAGCAATATTGATCAGTTTAAGAGCTTTATCACCAAAAATTACTAGAAGTGAAGGTTTAGTTTAGATTAGTTCAGCAAAGCAACTACAGGTGTTTGATAAAAATGAAATGTAGAAGAGTAGAGGTATAAAGCAGGCCTAGCATAAAGTTCAGTGAATAAATGTAAGTTGATTTCCACCTGCATGATGCACTAATCCCTGAGAGGACTTTACATCATTTACTCTGTATTTAGTGATTATTTGCACTATATGACAGCAGACATTATTGGTAGCAGACCTGTGATCCTGTTGTCACTCTGAATATTGTCCGTCACCCTGTGGCGGCAGGGCGACGATAGGCACTGAGCAGGGAGAGGCTGCCGAGGTGACAGCGGGAAAACTGAACAGGTCTATTTGTAGCGGCGGCACTGCAGAGGAGGTTTTCAACACTCCCACTGAGTGGAGATAACGCAGTGGCAATATGAGTCCCTCCTCTGTCTAGACTGGATTTGACTGAAGTGACTGCACTGCTGGAGGGATTGACTGATCCACTTTGTTACCCCAGAGGGAGTTTAGCTTACAGCGGCCGCAATATTTAACATACACAATAAAAGCAGTGAAAAAACAAACAGACAATCAGAGAGCAATAAAGCACAGAACAATGCACAGTACTGTCTACCATGCTCTGCACTGCTGCCGTAAGAACTAGGCTTTCTTGGATAAGACTGACGTTGACCGTGAGCCTAACGTAGGTGTGAGCACCTGCCTCCCAGTGCTGCGACTCATGGGATAAAGGAATTAGAAAGAAAGAAAGATATTCCTTTATTAGTCCCACAGTGGGGAAATTCAGTTTTACACTCTGTTGTAAAGTACATATACATGTCAATGGAGAGATGTCAGAGTGAGGGGGCTGCTCCTGACAAGCGCCCAGAGCAGTTGGGGGTTTGGTGCCTTGCTCAGGGGCACCTCGGCAGTGCCCAAGAGGTAAACTGGCACCAGTTGGTCTTGGTCCATGGGGGACTTGAACCAGTGACCTCCGCGTCCTAACCCAAGTCCTTACGGACTGAGCTACTGCCGACTGGCTCTGCTCCCCAGAGATGAAACTCCCTGAATATTTATTATTATTTATAATATTAATATTTATTTATTATTCTGCTGGTGACTTTAAATCCTTCTGGGAAGCACAACGATATCCAACAGAGGATACAAGGTGTCATGACACAAGAACAACACACTACTTCAAAATACGTCAAATACAGACGCTACAGCATCTCAATTAGCTGATGTTACTCCCTGCAGCACCACTGTGCCGTTTAAGCTGACAAGACAGGTGCACACTTGCTTAAATGTGGTGCATAGTGGAGCTGTAAACCACGGCAGCAGTGCAGGTACGCTGTAGTAGTAAAGGTCCCTCACAAGGTTGCAGCCCACCCACATTTACAGAATGTGAGAGGCCTGGCTGAGTCCCTGACCCTCTCCACAGTCCTCACTCTCTCTGCTCTCTATGTGGCGCTGCGTTTAGTGACAGACTACTGCATGTGAACAGTACGATACGAGACCTCTCAAACCGTATACAACACACACACACACATACTGCATACATACAGTATATACTGTACAGTATATACGGTACAGTATATATACTGTACAGTCACCTGTGTGTCTGCTTCTGTCCTTATACATATTTAATGGAACCTTTCCCTGTGCATCTGATCACACTTGGAACGGCGCCCCGCCAGACTGGATCCTGTTCGTTTGTAATTCGTTCAGGACGTCAGCGGTGATGAAACCAGCTCCGCTCAGCACTGCCTCTGTATGGAGTCTGGATACGAGATAAGATGGTCACAGTAGTGGGCTTGTAGGAAATGGTGTTTGGTAAAGTTATCTAGAAACAGAAATACGAAATAAGCCACACAATTAGATTTCTTAGATGACCTAATTCATCTAGACATAGAGACATGAGCCACACCATATACAGCACCGCTCAGCAGACTTCTCAGGACTCCACTGATTTAGCATTGCACTCCAATGTCATTGTTGGACTCAAAATAGATGCAGCAGAACCAGCGATATAGTGCCCTTCCTTATTATGGACATATACAGAGTGCATCTGGATAGGAGGCAGGCTCTCGTTCATTCCTATGAGAGCTGCTCAGAGGATGCTTCCACATCTATTTCAGCCAATGATAATTTATTACAAAGTGCACAGTATTATGGAAGGTGAAAAGACTTTGGCGAGTTAGACCCATCGTGATGTAGTGGAGTGATGTTGGACCCCCAGGTCTAGACACTGGTGATGGTGGTAGTGAAGTGGAGCAGGATTGTGATGACGGCTGGAGGTGATGGGGCGGTGGATGATGCTGTAACGACAACTAACAGAGGAGAAGTTTGACGTTAAACATTGAAAGTTAAACGTTTGACAGCAACGATGTGATTGGTTTAGGGAGATTGTGGCAAGGTGTGGTTGTTGCTAAGAGTGAAACGCCCAGGAGAGAGAGACCCACAGATAAATCTGAATGAGTGAGAGTGGAAGCAGAGTCGTCCTGAACTTCAGCCTATCGAGCAGGCGCAGCGGCGTTTCCTTTAACTCCGCCTCCCAGCGCTCGCTCCAGCCTCCGTCTGAACGCAAGAAGGAAAATAACTCTGGATTCAGCTGTTAGCGCATTTTACCACTTTTGGGACCTGAGGATTTAAATAAGGGAAGTTCATTTACTTAAATATCTGAGTTTCAGACGTCTCTTTTCCAATAGAAGTCTATGGGGAAAAGGAATGCAGCAGCTGGGTTGCAGAGGTTTTACAGTAATAATAAGGTGTAAAGCGGAGCACTGCAAGGACGTGTTATAAATATAAGCTACATGTGGATTCTGAATATCCAGCGTGTGTTTTGCTTTTGTTATGCAAAAACCTCCAAGGTTCTTAAAAGTTCAGGATATGGGAGCACCATGTTACGGGTCATTAAGTTCCTGCAGTAGAAACGGCCTAAATGTGACATTGAATGGATTTTCTTAAGTGTGGAACAGACCGTTTTCACTCTGGAGCAACAGCTGCTGTAATGCTGAGGATTGTTTTGCCTCTGCTGTCACTGTCCCATTCACAGTGTACTCATATCACCTGCAGGTGTTTGTACCTCTTTCATATCAGTAACTTGTAAAGTATTAATTTCAGTAAAAATGACACATGTATTCAGTGAATGCAGACCCTTCCTGATAACATTAATTCAGCACAAACTCAACCCTCATTCTGAGCTCTCTGCTCTACTTTGCTTTTGTGTATTTTCTTCATCATTTGCTTAAGTTATGAATGATTCATTACCTCATATGTGATGCCATTTGTAAGCACCCTTGCAAACAGCTGACACAAAAGAATCCAGTTTAATAATATTCAGGATTGTGCATGAAATCACCCTCGCTGGGCAGATTGCCACATTTGAATGTGGACACATGATAAGAGAAATGCTCTGCAATGCAGGAAATTGCTCTTGTTGACAGGTGTGTAGGAGAATGAAGGCAGGCCACAACGAAAAGACGAAAATGATTTCAAGTGTGGATAAATGGAAGTGGTGCAGATGTGCCAACCAATTTGTTCATGCCAACAAATCACACAGCACACAGTCATTAAAATAAAGCAAAACGTCACTTTGTTGAAATCCTAAGTGATCTCTGCATACATGAGGGTAGCAAATAAAAAGTACCAATGCTTTGTGATAAAAACAACAGCCAGAAATGGGTTATCAAAGAACAGAGAAGAGAGGAAAGGCAGAGAGGAACAGAAGAAAAGAAAAAAGAAGAGGGGGAGTTCATAGAGAAGGGTGCCTAATTTAAAACAGGCCAGAGGCCAGGTGTCCAGCTGGTGCTGCAACGGCGTGGCCTGGCAGCGCAGAGTAAACACACATTCCTGTGTTAGGAATGCATGCATGTGTCCATACATACTGTGTGTGTGTGTGTGTGTGTGTGTGTGTGTGTGTGTGTACTTTCTTAAGGTTCCTGTGTGTGTGAAACAATATAAAATGTCAAGCTACAATATACAGAATGAGGGCCGGGGGCCCCTGGGCCTGCAGCCGGTTGGCCCGTTCAGTGCACATACACTGGGCCATACAGCAGCAGTAAAAGGGTAAGGTCCTCTCTATAACATGCACACAACATGCACACACACTCAGTGTGGACATTCCACACAACCTCCTACCAACCTGAAGGGTCCACCGAGCTGCTGACCACTCGACCCAAACCTCCCACAGACAGGACAGGTGGCGGGGGAAGGAGCTGAGACGAGCTGAGGGAGAGCGAACTGTTTAAAACCGATTATGTGACCCCTCTCGCCCCTCCAACCCAGACCCTTGACCCCCTGACCCCTGAGGCACCTGCGCAAGCTGCTCCACGATATGTGTACAACCTGTTGCCATGCACCACGGAGTCTGACGCCAGGGAGGAGAAACTGTACATGTATGCACTGCAGGTTAAACTTTAGCATATACCAACATAGACAGGGATGGCATCAGGTTACCAGGTTAACTTGCAGTAGACAAGTCTTGTTGTGCAACCAGACAGTAGTAATGTGGGTTGATGTTTGTAGCCTCACACCAATACTGTGTGTCTCCATTGAAACACCACTCTCATGTCTCCGGGCTGACCAGCAAATGGGAGCATGATGAAAACTGATGATGTAAGGAAGTTTAGAGTGTACCTGGCTGTGGAGGAGGATCTTGCCTCCATGATTAGATAATCAAACATAACAGTTATTAAATTTTGTATTTGTGATTTTGTTATCTACCGATATTTTTCTTTCACTATTAGATTATGTACTTATAAATCTTGCATCTCTGCGTGTTAGACACATCTTGAGAACTATTAATTGACACTATTTCTGGGGACCCAAGAGAGTGCTTTGTTGAATTTGGACACATAACATGTTAAATATGAATGAACTTTGAATAAAGAAGCACACAGAGCTCTGCAGCAGTGGCTTTCAGGGCTCTGCAGACTGAGACGATCATGTCGTCCGAATGGGAACGAGGTAACGTAGGCTGGGAACCAGGCAGCTGATTGGCTGCCATTCACTTCACAACTATGTTCGTCTTCATTCCCCTGGAGACGACATGAAACAGTGGAAAGCAAAAGCAGAATCAAGCCAGAGTGTATTTCACTGGTGTGACTGTGAATAAGATGCAGGTGTGTTTTTTCCCTGTGAGTGAAACCATATCTCCCCCTTGTCAGACTTCATACTAACTTACAGTGTAGCACAATTACAGCCGGCAAAAAAGCATTAATTAATCCTAAAATCTACTTTATAACCGTAGTGCTTTGACATAAGTGACTTTAGGAATTACCTCCACTAAGTGTATTTCACTGATGTTTGATGGTAATAGTTGGGGAATCCATAACCAGGAATATCTGTTTCTTCAGTGCCGTCAGTCAGTGCTTCCCTGGAGCCACGGTCCCTGTCATCCGGGGTAAACTCCCAGGGCTGCTGCCATCACTCCCGTCCTCTATCGGCCGAGTTCAACAGACTCGGTAGCCGAGTGCTAGCGGCTAACCTGCAGCTCGCTGTACAGTCGTCTCCACTCTTTCCTTCCTCATCATCTCATCTTCATCTCAGGCCACTGTCTCCAGGGCTTCCCCCTACTGTCCTCCACAGGCCTCCATGATGCACACCAGCTTCACTCACTGGTGCCTCTAACACTACCAGATTACTTCTAGAGTCAACATTAACTATCCCAAACCCTCTGTACTAATGTCAGAATTCATTTGTCTCTTATATCCACAAAGGATCCCACTATTACGAGACCAAAGTCCCTAAATTTAAAATCTGGTGTATGAACCATCAGAACCTGCTATATTGCATGCTGCTTTCCACTGCAACCAAAGATCCTGAACCTGTTAAAACTAATGTTGCTCTGATTAATCAGTTAATTAATCAGTCAGATCAGTCTCCAATAAAACTTTAATTTTAAATGACTTCATTAGCACTGAGGAAACATGGTTAAAACCAGGTGATCACAGCCAGTTGAGTGAACTCTGTGGAGGAGGAAGCCTTGCTGTAATTTCTAAAAATCATTTTAAGTGCAGCCTTTTCACCATCAGTAATTTAGCGAACTCTGTATTGTCATTTATTGACCCCTCCAACTCATATCCCTGTGTTTCACTGAAGTTTCTGAATTTGTAAGCCTCAGTGGTTCCACATCGTTAGACAGTGTGAAGGTGTGACACCACTTCGTTCGGACACTCGCAGCTCTGATGGATGCGACGAGCATAAATCAAACTTTACTCCTCTTAAAGTAGAAGACCCTCTGTGAACTGACAATGAGACACATAATACACAATAACACAACACAAGTTAACAATTCATTTAAACTGACCCACTCGTTTAAAAGTGGGTAATCTAAGATAAAACATTACAACATTTCCCTCCTATATTCTCTCAGCTAGCGTGAACCTGGAAACTGCTGGATCTTGGTCTCCACTCGACCGGCTCCACCAGTCCTATCATTTTCTGTCACCACAGCAGCAGCTCCATTTGTGTGGACTGCTTGTGAAACCAAAACATGAATTTGACCCTGTGTCTTCCAGGGTGCCGTCCTTCCTGTATTTTCCCAGCAGTCTGGACACCAGAGCTCTCTGGGAAGCAGGAGATGGTCAAAGGGCAGGTCACAGAGCCACAACATGCAGTCCCTTTAAAGCGTCCACCTGCACCCTGCAGCTCTGCTGTGCACTGAGTACAGTCCCAGATGCCCGTCATGGTCCTCCTGTGCTCTTATGAACCTGGCTTTTCCAGTGACACATCTTTTTGTGATTTCCTCTTAGCATTAATTCTCTAATCAAGCCACCTTACGCTACCTGCCAAGCACCAAACGACAAACAATGTTAGTGACTACCTGCTGAAGAAAGTGGATCATTTCGCTGCTAAAGAGCCAGATACTTTTCTCATAAGGTGGTGGAGACCAAACCAGAGCTGAAAGGAGAGTAAATATTGGATGATGACTATTGGAGGATCCTTTCTGGATAGAACACACAGACGGACGATGGGCCTCTACGAACACATTTTCTAACCCTAACCCTAACCCTAACCCTAACCCTAACCCTAACCCTATCATCTCTACCTACAGACCATTTTCCTCAGAGTAAAGTTCTTGCTGAGGAAACCTTACTATCACTGTCATAATTATTTTCTCTCCATTATTCAGAGGTGTAACCTTTCTGATTTTGGGATTGCTGTTCAGATATTCGGTGTCCACAACCTGGTCATTGAATTCCAAGCCAGCTACATGTAAATCCCCCACACTCAGGGCTTAAATATGACCCAGCTGTAGTACTTACAGGCCTCCAGAATGACAGTATCAGGATATGACAGACAGTATCAGGATAAACATACAGCCCCTCTTGCTAGATACTGAAACCTCAGATGAGCTTTTGTTAGAGAGGTTAAACTTGCCTGTGCTAATGGCACAGAAAGAAACACAAGGCTGAGAGATGTTTCAGAAATCCTGGACTCGCCTGATGATCTGCCATGACATGAAACGTCCTACCTGGAATGGACTGAGGCAACCTGCTGGCTAGCCTCTGAAATCTACCAAACTAAAGAACTGATCAGTCCAGTGCTGGTGATGAAAGGCCTCCACTTGTACCACTTCCTCATAGGATTCAATGTTATACTGACAAAGACTGAAAAGACTAAACAGGACAGTCAAAAAAAAAAAAAAACGTTCCCAAGTCTCAAGAGAAACAAGGTGAGAGCTTTTATGCAGGATGTTTGCACAGAACAGATAAATGAGTATGCAGTGAAAACTGAGACAAGGTTGCAGAACCAAAGCAGCACAGTAGCATTCAGAGTGTCGGGTAGCTGCTGCCCAGCCTTTTAAAGTGGACTGTTTCAGCCAGACCTGAACCCTCAGTGGCCAGATGGTCTTGAGTTCTACGTGTTCCCAGCTATCATAATTGAGGTCTCTAGCCCAACTGATCATGACATTTTGCTAAGGCGCACTGTAATTGGCACAATACAAACCATTACAGCATTAAAACCCTATGTGTTGCTAATGAAGAGTGGGATCCACCAGTAGATTTAAGTCACCTGAATGAAGACAGGTAGTAAGACAGATGCCTAGCGAGAAGGGTCATTCCTTCTCAAGATCAGACAATGATACTGGCTGCATTGAAAGATTGCAAATGACCATCTCTGTCAAAGACCCTGGACCAGTCATAGTTCCTAGGCCACTGTACCAAGAGATGAAGGGCTACCTCTATGATCTGACAGCACAGGGCTGGGTCAGGAAGTCAGGGTCATACTGTTACTACTTATATACCTATACTTCATACTGTTCACCTGTTGTGTGCGATAGATGCCAAGATGCCACCCTTCTGTTGTGTATAGACTACAGGAAATGGTCAGGAAGACCCATCCCAACCGCCAGCCTACACCTTGGGTCCAAGTAATCATGGACATTTTCCCTTCTAGACCAGGGAAAGCTTACCACCTGAGATTTATCAATCAATCAATCAATCAAAGTTTATTTATATAGCGCTTTACAATAGCCTTACAATAAGCCTTTATTATTTATTATTATATTTGAGATTTACCGCTGAGAAAAGCAGACCGCTGACAGGATGTGTTACTCCGCGGGGACTTTATGAGTAGATATGCCGCTTGGCCTCATGTTCAGTGTTGTATGGAGGAATGGTAGGAAGGGCTGCATTCTGCATCTGGATGACACACTAGTTTGACGTCACAGTTTGAGTGATATGCAGAAACTTTTGCAATAACTCAGAGAGTATGGCATCAGTCTCAAGAGAAGTAAGTGTGATCTCTTTAAACCTGAGGTCTGTTATTTGGGCAGAATAGTCTCTTCAGAGGGCAGCAAATTTGATCCAGCTGATCTTGAAGCAGGCAGAGCATTGAAAGACTTCAGACCCATGAATGTAGGCCAGCTCAGAAAAAAGGCTTCTCTCTCCTACTACAGACAGTACATCAAAGTCCTCTCCAGGGAGGCCAGCTGTCTGTATGGCCTCCTGACAGCACATCCAAACCTGGTCCCTGACAAGTCCACAAAAACGAACACAAAGAAAGCAAGCCAAGTTGTGCCCTCAAACCAGCTAATCATGTGGACCGATGACTACCAGCAGTCACTTGAACAGCTGATTGTTTGCTCCACCCAACAGTGTTAGGTTTCCCTGATTTCACTCAGCCACTGATTGTACACACTGATGCATCTTGGGAACAGTACTGTATCTAAAGCAAGCTGGCAAGCTACTATTTCTAGCTCCAAAATGGGCAATCACTGTCACGTTCTGTGATTGTTATATTGGCTCCAACCTTCACGTTGTATAGCAACAACAATCTCCTCACTTACATGCTGTCAACAGCAAAACTGAATGTGACCACTCCAAGTGGGCTGCAGAGTCGGCCGATTTCCACTTTACAGTAAAGGGAGGACAAAGGTGATGCAGATGCCTTGTCAAGGATGCTGCTGGGTGTAGATTCACTGATGAGCGAATGGTCTAAGGTGCTGTCACCTGACAAAACTACTGCTGCAATCCAAGTAGCTGAGGTACAGAAAGACTCTCATGAATCCTGGTCAGTCTCAGCTGAAGATGAGACATCACACCAAAAGATCAGACTGGAGTGCTGACGAGCTGCAGATTAACATGGGACAGCAAGATGCTGACGACACAGTATCTCTGCCACAGCTTCTTCTAGCCATGTATGCAGTGTGATGTTGAGCACTATGTGACTAAAGTTTGTACCTGTCTTGTACCAGCAGACAAATACCTGCCATGAAATGAGAGATTCCCTGACAAATATCGTGACAACACAGCCCTTTGAACTGGTTTTCATTGCCTCCATCTTGATAGATGCAAAGGTGGGTATAAGTAGCATACGCTGCCACATTAGTCAGTAAAAACTGAGGTGGAGTCTGAATCCGTGTTTATGAGCAGATCATTTATGAGTTCAGTGAAGACACTTTAAAGGCAGACTGGAAGGGTTAGAAAAGTTCACTAAATAATAAGCAGTCTAAAAGTTGAGACACCACTTCAGAAAAGACTGGAGGGTTTGAGACTGGTTGAGACTCAGACGCTGGCTCAAGATGTGTTTTTTCACACTGTGGTCTTAATGACGATCGGAATCCTTGATCATGATGCCGATCGCCACCAAAGTCTGACGGATTGTTCCTTGTTCAAATCCATCACGTAATACTGCGAACAGACAGACAAACGAACCAACGCTGCTGAAAACATTACCGGAGGTAAGCAGAGCTTCACTTTGCCCTGTAGGTGCTGCTGGTGAAGCATTTTAATTAGACTTTATTTAAAAATGTATTAAAAATTATATTATAAATGATACTGAGATTTGGTAATGGTTTATTTCAACCAATTAGTCTTTTTAATATTTTGATCTCCCGCTTGCCTCTCAAAAACACAGAGGAAGAGCCTCCTCTGCCTCTGTGGACCAGCCTCCACTAGTGGGGACCATCCTGGGACAAATCCCCACTTAAAACAGGATTACCACTTATCACCATAGATGCTGCCATGGAGCTCTACGACATTACGACATTATAGTTTTAAGTGTGATAGCTGAAATATAATTTACATAATTCAAAACTAATTTCATCTTTGGTTAATTGTTGTTTTTTATGCTCATAGAAATGGTTCTAGTAAATTGCTGACTGACGCTCAAAGTCAAAGTATACTGAAGTTGTGTCACAGCAGATCTTAGGTTATATCATTTTGTCTTTTTCTTTTTGTTGTGCACTTCCTGTTTTATTTTGGTATTCTAACTTCGCCTCTGGTTTCAGGTCACTTCACTTCCTGCCCTCATGTTTCCCGCCCTCTGGTTGAGTGACAGTCGACTGACCCACTTTTCATCACCTGTGTCTGATCGTCTTCCCGCCCTGATTGGTTCCACCTGTCTCTCAGTCCCTCCCATCACTGGTATATAATGACTATGTCTCTCGTCCCTCTGGACCAGTTCGTCTTTGTCCCCAGTGTAAAGCGTCCCAGCAGTCTCCCGGTGTGTTTTGAATCTCTGCCTGACGTCGTCATTTGGATTTGTTGCCTGATACGATTGACCTTCTGTGTACAGACCCTTCGCTGAACATTAAAGACACTGATTGATTTTTGATCTCACCTGATCACTGAATCCAGAATGATCCAAACCTGATCTGACTCCAGTCATCACAAGCTGTTCCACATTTGTACAAAATAGCACCAGCAATATACAAACATAAATGTGAGTCGTTGATCACAATGAAACCTAAAATAACGTTTATCTGAAAAGCATTACTTTCCCTCCCTCTGTCTAAACAGACAGACGTATATTTACAGGAAAGGTTCTGTTAAAAAACACGAGGTCAAGCAAAGCGTCTATTGTCTTTGAAGCCGGTTTGGAAAATATTGTAAACCCAGATACCGACTCATTCAGATCTGATGAGACACCAAACTGAAGCCACTGCAGCATGACAAATCCAAAAATTACACTGCAGGCCTTTCCCTTTGTTTTGACTCCAATTTACAGTCATGTGTTTTTTGAATATCAACTTCCACATCTACAATGCATAAGTTCATTGCACATTCAACAGAGAGGGTGGCGATTCCATGCAGAGAAATGGGGCCTTGGATTTTGGGAGGCCATCAGGCCCCCTGCTGTGTTTCTCATCCAGACTCATTTGGATGTGTGACTGGGAACGAATCAAGGAGAATTACTTCTGCTCAGCCGAGAAGCTATCTCACATGCACCACACAAACAGCAGCCACAGCCAGACGTGTCCACACAGACCAACACACTGCACGCTGCTGCTGATTGTTAGCATCACCTTTCATGGATTCGCAGGGTCGTCTCTCAGGTGAAAAGCACTGCCTTCTAACTTTTCTGCTCTCATTGAATTTTGAATGTTCTTTGGGACATCTAAAAGCACCTTTTGAACCGTTCCAACTGTTTTTAGATAACGTATACTCAAACTGTGCCCTGGGGGAGTCATTAGCCTCCATCTTGGCCATGACTATCACAATAATTAGCTCTTGTGGGATGGTTTCCAATTTAGCATCCGAGGGTCCAAATAATTTATCATAGCTGGAAGCTTTTATTGGATTGAACTATAACTGAAATCGAACCCGGAGGTACAGGTTTGGTGAGGAGAAGCTGAGAAAAGGATCGAGGATTTGGTTGATGCCAAAACAAAAGGTCATGAACTTTAATGACCTTTGCAGTCTGCCCTCCAAATAAACTTAGGACTGTCAGACTGCGGACGGAAACCATTTCAACGCTCACATAACAGCAGTGTCCACTGTAATCTCAAAGCTCTGCACACAGTGCACAGCTTACAGAAACTGGGTGTGGGTTTGGGTATGAATTATTTTGTCACTCATAACTTCAATAAGCAGCCTGAAGGTGTTTATATAGTTCAGCAGCCAAACAGCCAACCCACCGACCCCTCTGAAGCCCACCAGTGAAGGCCGGGGACAAACTATCAGATATGTGGGTGGTGCAGCACTGGGGCCCTCTGCCCTTTATCTCACCACGACTGTGTGGGGACCCAGGTAGGAGCTGGGCTAGTTATTATAAAATTATTATTAAATTAAATTAAAATTATTATATATTATTATTACATTAAAGATAATTATCAATATTGCTATAATTAATATTAATAGATTTTTTTATGTATTAATAAAAACAGGGCAGCAATTATATTAGTACATAAGCTCAAAAGACATTAAAATGGCTATCAAAAGTAATTAATAATTATTCAAATAATTATTAACTATATCAAATAATATGATTTAATGTATATTAAATCACTCTTTGAAACAAAGAGAAAATGACAGTCAGTTAATGCAGTCTCATGAATAAGTCTCATTAAATCTACTAAACTATCAATCTGGAAATTTGATTTATATTTGAATATATTATAATATAAATATATAAATAAACAAAAATAATAAATAACTATAAACAAAAATCACAAGTTAAAGGATTCTTGACATAGCAGAGGTTGGAAATATTCATTCTTGTATAACATTGAAAACATTAAAAAGACCAGCATGTATATTCCACAAACATTTATTTACAGAACAACAAAGGTACAAATAAAAATATTAATCGTAAAGCAAACAGTGTGTAAACGTGTATGTGAGAGAGAGAGAGAGACAGAGAGAGAGAGAGAGGAAGAGAGAGAGAGAGAGAGAGAGAGAGAGAGAGAGAGAGAGAGAGAGAGAGAGAGAGAGAGAGAGAGAGAGAGAGAGAGAGAGAGAGAGAGAGAGAGAGAGAGAGAGAGAGAGAGAGAGACAGAGAGAGAGAGAGAGAGAGAGAGAGAGAGAGAGAGAGAGAGAGAGAGAGAGAGAGAGAGAGAGAGAGAGAGAGAGAGAGAGAGAGAGAGAGAGAGAGAGAGAGAGAGAGAGAGAGAGAGAGAGAGAGAGAGAGAGAGAGAGAGAGAGAGAGAGAGAGAGAGAGAGAGAGAGAGAGAGAGAGAGAGAGAGAGAGAGAGAGAGAGAGAGAGAGAGAGAGAGAGAGAGAGAGAGAGAGAGAGAGAGAGAGAGAGAGAGAGAGAGAGAGAGAGAGAGAGAGAGAGAGAGAGAGAGAGAGAGAGAGAGAGAGAGAGGGAGAGAGAGAGAGAGAGAGACAGAGAGAGAGAGAGAGAGAGAGAGAGAGAGAGAGACAGAGAGAGAGAGAGAGAGAGAGAGAGAGAGAGAGAGAGAGAGAGAGAGAGAGAGAGAGAGAGAGAGAGAGAGAGAGAGACAGAGAAAGAGAGAGAGAGACAGAGAGAGAGAGAGAGAGAGAGAGAGAGAGAGAGAGAGAGAGAGAGAGAGAGAGAGAGAGAGAGAGAGAGAGAGAGAGAGAGAGAGAGAGAGAGAGAGAGAGAGAGAGAGAGAGACAGAGAGAGAGAGAGAGAGAGAAGAGAGAGAGAGAGAGAGAGAGAGAGAGAGAGAGAGAGAGAGAGAGAGAGAGAGAGAGAGAGAGAGAGAGAGAGAGAGAGAGAGAGAGAGAGAGAGAGAGAGAGAGAGAGAGAGAGAGAGAGACAGAGAGAGAGAGACAGAGAGAGAGAGAGAGAGAGAGAGAGAGAGAGAGACAGAGGAGGGGAGAGAGAGAGACAGAGAGAGAGCGAGAAGAGCGAGAGAGAGAGAGAGGAGAGAGAGAGAGAAGAGAGAGAGAGAAGAGAGAGGAGAAGAGGAGAGAGAGAGAGAGAGAAGAGAGAGAGAGAAGAGAGAGCGAGAAGGGAGAGAGAGAGAGAGAGAAGAGAGAGAGAGAAGAGAGAGCGAGAAGAGGAGAGAGAGAGAGAGAGAGAGAGAGAGAGAAGAGAGAGAGAGAGAGAGAGAGCGAGAGCGAGAGAGACAGAGCGAGAGAGACAGAGAGAGAGAGAGACAGAGAGAGACAGAGAGAGAGAGACAGAGAGAGAGAGAAGAGAGAGACAGAGAGAGAGAGACAGAGAGAGAGGAAGAGAGACAGAGAGAGAGACAGAGAGAGAAGAGAGAGAGAGAAGAGAGAGAGAGACAGAGCGAGACAGAGCGAGAGAGACAGAGAGAGAGAGACAGAGAGAGACAGAGCGAGACAGAGCGAGAGAGGGAGACAAAGACAAGATGGCGGCTACTTGTCTACTCCTGTGCGTGTTGCTACTCTGCTGGGATGATGAGGGAAATACACATGTCAGTCCTCAGAAGTTTCCGGTCCTTTTATAAATGTAGTCTAATAAATGCTAAATGAGTAGCGTCGCTGGACAGAGGAACCAAGGTTTGTGTTGATGAGCAGATGTTGAACCAGGGTCAGATAACCCTGTTCCAACCCTGGTCACTGGTGTGAAAGGGGTATCAGATATGACCTGGGTCTCAACCCTCAGGTGTCATAAAGAGCTCTGTAATATGCTGTACTGTCCGTATGAAGCTGTACTGTACATAAAAACATACAGACAACATACAGATTTACAGTTTCAAGTCATCAACATGAAGCTTTTCTCCTACAGTACCCATTTATCATGTAGACTACATCGTGTTTTCTATTACTGTAATACAGACAATATTTACAGAAGGATTAGACACCTCTGAAGACTGAGCTGTGTATTTCACTCCCTCCACCATCCCAGTAAAGAGTTGCTCTGTAGTCGGGCTGTTAAAGTTATTCAGCTGGGCATGTGGCAGCTGCTGGGTAATGAAAGAGCTTGTCCAAACATAACAAAATGAGATTATATTTCATTTAGTTTGCTAATAGCTCAATAATGTAATGAACTGTGGCTGGGTTTGATATTTTTAACGGGTGCAACAGGCGACAGATGGATCTTTTTGCAGGTTTATGTGTAAAGATAAAAAGTTAACATGGTAGTAGCTGCGTGTAGAGCTGGTCGTTTTATTATTAACACGGTGTGTTTCTGCGTAACGTACCGGCGGGTATCTCTCATTCAGCACTGCACATGGCCAGCAGCTCTCACACCTCGAGGTCTCGCCACACATCCTTCGTCCGTCGTTCGCCTCCAGTGTGGCTGAAAACATCCCTCCTACGCCGACCTGTGACGGTCATTTACGGCCGAATAGGCTTGTCCCTCCCCATCTGTAGGCGACCTTGGTCCCATTTTGAATGTAGAAAAGAAAGAATGGAGACAGTAGTGGCGTAAACACATTATTATTGCGTTAACTTTGACAGCCCTAGTTATGTGACATACGACTGCGATGAGTCGGCCCACTTTGACCATCTGGTACTGGACCTGTGCTGCTTTGTTACACCACTGGCTGGAAATACAGTATAACCTAGTGAAGAACTGGGTGTAGACGCCGTATGCAGCTTCCTGAAATCTTGTGGTCACACTAAGGTTGCCAGGTTTAGTACTATCCTGCCTTAACACAAGATAACCAGAACCTCTGCTTGCCAGTTATGTTGGGAAACTCCTGCTATAACCAGAGACAATGCACGGAAAAACTGGGCAGATGGACTGACAGTAGTTTGTTAATATATCACCAGGATAACTGTTCCCCCTACTGCCAGCGAAGCTAAACACATCCTACTTGACACAGACATTAGAGTGGTATTTCAATAGGAGAGTAATTACATGCACACCACATGTTAGCGCAAGGCTACACATTTATTTAAATTTCCCAGAATGCTCTTCCTTTGAAAGTCGGTATCCGCTCATTACCATGACTGAGTTGTCAAATAGAAAATGCATGTCCGTGATACAGTTTTAATCTTGAATGTAAAAATAAAGTTGTATTAAGTGATTTATGCAGTTGTATTTCTCAGTAATTTAAAGGTTAAGATACCTGATTTGGACGACTATAGGCTCACTGATGGCATGCAGATCAATAAAATGGATCAATTAAACAACTGAATGAATCAAATAATATTGAACTTCTTGGGGTTTCCAGCACATCAGTATGCCCAACAGCTCACCACTCTCATACCCGCAGGGTGAAGTGATGGTGTAGGTTTCCTGATGTGGCGAGGAGCGAGATCCAGACTGCTCAGGGTTTCCATGGCGTGGGGTGGTATCTGGAGATGGAGGCAGGCTGACAGCAGGACTGGACGCAGGAAACACAGGTCAGCTCAGAAAACGGTATCCGCTCGAAGAGAAAACAACGTTCAAAAGATAATTGGCCGGAAGTGTGAGCTACCACAGTGGGCGACAGAAGGATCTGGTGAAGAATGGAGATGACCAGGTAGATATACTGCAGTCAGGTGTACCCGGAGGCCACGCCCACCTGCACAAACACAACCATATAAGGACAAAGACAAGGGAAGACCAGACGAGAAACAAAAGTGCAGGAAAACTTTGGGAGAAACTGGATCGGATTCCAGTATTATAAGTGTACCCCCCTTCAATGGGAGCCTCCAGGCGACCCACCAGGCTTATCTGGGTGGACTGATGGAAATCCTGGACCAGAGTAACACCCAGGAGCGTCCCACTGGGCCGTATCCCTCCCAGTCCTCCGGATATTAGAGACCCTGTCCAGTGGGCAGCGCACAGTGTAAGCAGGATGGTTGTCGATGATCCAGGCGGGATGAGGGGGTTCAGAAGGAGGACATACAGGACCGTAATGGACAGGTTTCAGCTGAGAGACATGGGCCAATGAAACAAGGAGACAACTTTCAAATCAGGACAACCAAACTTTCTGACCTAGAGAGTACTGAGGGGTCGAGGTCCGCTGGCTGTCCGTGACCTGCCGAAGCAGACTGGTTTCAGTGTCTCTCCATATCTTGCAGCAGCGTCCAAGTTGATCCTGGACCGATGGGGATCTCCTCCTCCAGAGCCGGAAACCGGGGTGACTGATACCCTAGAGAGGTCTCAAAGGGAGATAAGCCAGTGGCAGAAGAAGAGAGTTATGAGCATATTCAAATCAAATCAATTGTGCATACCAGGAGGAGGGATTGGTGGCCACGACGCAGAAGGCAGACTCCAGGTCCTGATTGGTTCTCTCCATTTGGCCATTATTTTAGGGGTGAAAACAGGCTGACTGTGGCTCCTAATGCTTGACAGAAGGCTCTTCATATTTGAGATGAACTGGCCACGGTCCAACACGATATCCATCAGGATCTCATGAAGATGGAAGACATGGTTCACCAATAACTCTGCTGTCTCACAGGCTGAGTGGAAGCTTGGGAAGACCAATAAAGTGACAAGATCTAGAGGTATGTGGGACGATGGCTGACCAGGAGAGGGTAAGGGACAAAGCAGCCCTGAATAAGGGCCATGAGAGGCTTTACCTCTGGGCTCTGACATCAGCCTCCTTGGTGGGCCAACAAAAATGTCTCTTAAGGACGGAGACTGTCCGGATTATCCCAGGATGACACGCAAACTCAGAGGCATGTCCCCATTGAAGTGCTTAGGACCGCTGACAGATTGGGTGGTCCAGTACCGGGATTTAGTGAATGAGAGCGCATAAAGGCCCTCAATAGTAACAAACCAAAATAAAATTAAGTTTTAAATCAATGTAATGGAATCATTTTTACTGAGCTACATAATAAGGGAAAGCTCAATCTCCAATGAAAGCTTTTTTTTACCATAATCATGGAGTAATGTAAGCCTGTATTATTTTCTAGGAAAGATTAAAGACTAAAGTAAAGGTGGCTGTAATGACAGCTGTTGTCTGAGGATGAAATGCTGCTTTCAGACAGAATGAAGTAAAGCACGTAATAATCAAACACAATGACAGATACACAACGAGGACAACTAGCAGTCAGCTGTAGCAACTATGCAAGGCGGGTGGAGTTTAGCCTGCAGTGATGCCACAGGCGTCCTCGCTCCGCATGACTCAGCGATTTGTGAACTCCAGGTGTGACAGCCACGGCCACGTGCTCGGGCAGGACACACCTGTCCAACGTCCTGTGGACTCAGCCACGTTGTCACGCCACACGTCAGTCACTCAGCACCACGCCGAGAGGCCAGCGCTAACTGCAGCTGCCCTCCACATCTGCCCACGTTTCAGGCATTCATTGATGACGAAGTTCCTCAACGAAGAGGGAAAATACAAGCTCCTCTCAGGTATCGACCAAATCTACATTCATACTCCACTAACAGTCATATGCTAAGGCTCTATAGCTGCGTTCAGCTCCTCAAAAATGTTACAGCACACACAGTGATTGATCAGTGATTGATCAGCTTGGACTGCTTGTGTTTGTGATGCTGGTAGAGATTAGTCAGAGTGAAATCAACACCAAGGCTCAGCTATCTTCTCTGTTTAAGTATCATAGCGTCTGCTCGCTGATCCTCACACTGAACGATTCGACAGGAGAGTCTCATCCTCTCCAGTGAAACAGTGGTCTCCCCGTCACAAAGTCAGTTAGAGAATATAAACACAGTTACTGTGAGATTATGATTAAAATAGGGCCGTCAGAAACACAGATTCATTTTAATGCCACTAATTTGTTTAAAGCATTAACACAACTTGTAGCAGCTCAGTTTTCATTTATAGTGACGATACTGGCATCATATGAAGCTAGAAATCCCAACGAATGCACTGGCCATGTTCAGAGGGGTCCGTTGACCTCTGACCTCCAGATGTGTGGATGTAAATGGGTTCTCTGGGTCCCCACCAGTCCCCCCTTTACAGACATGCCCACTTTATGATAATCCCAGTCAGTCTGGATCAAGTCCTAGTCAAGTCAGCACTCTGACACACTGACAGCTGTTGTTGCCTGTTGGGCTGCAGTTTGTCATGTTCTGATTGGAGCAGATTGTTGATGCTAAAGTCAGAACCTGGGAGGGTTTCTGGTGTTAATTGAACAATATATATATATATATATATATATATATATATATATATATATATATATATATATATATATATATTATATATATGCACTGTATGCTCCCATGTTGATGAGTAAATATTAAATACTTAATAAATCTACCTTTAAGGTACATTTTAAACTGATTAAAAAAATGTAGGATTAATTTCTGATTAATCATGATTAAATATGGACAACCGTGTGATTAATTGTGACTAAATGTTTTAATCTATTGACAACCTTGAATTAAAGCATTATTCTTTGAGGCAAATGCCAGCATCAAATATTTTTATTGGTTTCTGAAGCTGCCAGTCTGATGGTCAGGCATACTTCATATTGATCAATGTGTAAGAGCTGGCCAGTTTTGATATTATGCTAAAGACGTCTGTGTATTGTGTAGCAGTTATCTGTAGCTAACCAGTTAGCCCCGACCCGTCCGGTCCTGTAGTACCACGTGGTCCTCTAGAGGCGATAGTGAGTCACTGTAGTGTCCAGTCGCTCTCAGTCCAACTCGAGAGGACCAGGAAGTGGAGGTGCACCCACGGCCGGTCAGTAATACTGCTAATAATGCTGCTTCACCAGGAGTCAGACCCCCAGTTAGCAGTTAGCTCATATTCAGCCAGTACAGACCACAGCTCTGAGGGTCTGGTCCCAAGGGACCGGTCCCAAGGGACAAGATGAAGGTTGGGGGCGTTTTCTGCCCCTTTGAATTTAATCCAGTAAGCATCCAAGGAGTGTGCAGCCCTGGTTAGTGGCACAGTCAACAGCTGGCCAACGTAAACTGTAGGCCCATGCCACAGGAGAAGATTATACGGTAGCAGCGTTACTTTGACTGACCCTCAGCGTTTCAGCAGCTGACCCTGTTTGTTTGGAGCAGGTGGATCGCACACAGTGCTCCTCTAAGCTCTTTTTATTTTTCACACAGATACTTCTGTCACTTTTAGGGTGAACACCAGAGTGGACAACATGGATTCCTTCAGAGGAGACGTCCTGAAGTGAGTGACCTCTGTCTGTGACTACAGGCTGGTCGACCCGGCTCTGAGTACATCTTAATGGTTCTGGATCAGAATATCCAACGATCCTGGACTAGTCCCAGCAGTTCACCTTTACATTCTGTATGTTCCCTCATCAGCTGGTGGCCAAGCTGATTCTGCCGTGCCTACCTTATTCACCACAACACCGCCGCAATGATGAGAACATACTGTTGCATGGCCGTCAATGACAACGCAAATATAAGTTTCTACGAGGAACAACATCCACTGACCCTGGACTTCCTCTCCACTCCCCAGCTCATTACGGCTGCAGCTGAGTGCAGTGGGCTAATTGAGTGAATTGTCTAACAGTGGACAGTGTGTGTGTGTGTGTGTGTGTGTGTGTGTGTGTGTGTGTGTGTGTGTGTGTGTGTGTTTGCTTGACTACACGGCTCCAACACGTTCCCCTGGATTGTTGTTAGAGCCTGACTCCTGACAGAACCAGCCTGGGCCCTCAGTGCCCAGATAACGAGCTGTATGCCTGACAGGTGTGTTGAGATTAGGGGCGGGCTGTTCCCCCCCACACACACACACCCCCACACACACACACACACACACACACACACACACACTCACACACACACCACCATCACCCGTCCTCTTACAGTAAACATCCCCATCAGCCTGCCTCCCACTCTGGGGAGCTAAAGGAGAGAGCATGTTTGACATAATTAATTGGCTCTTTCTATAAAGTGAGTCAGAGAGATGAAAAGGGTTATCGGGCTGAAATAATTAATTTGGAAACAAATTCGCTGACAGTTGGGTTCTCTCAACAATTCACCTATTTTTCTCTCATCAGTGCGTCTTGAATGACGAAGGGCCTGATACCGGCTGGCCTGAAATTACAGCATTTTAATGAAATATGGCTAAAAAAGAGTTTCATTTAATTTAATTAATTTCAACCTGCAGAGAAGGTCTTGCTCTTATAAATTTTTCGTAGATTATGGCCTTTCATTACGAGGCTAATGTAGCAAGCATTTTATTCCAATTAATTTGAAATGAAAGAGGAAATTATGTGGATTAATAATGGCCGAGGTGGTTACACACATGTCTTCAATTACTATCCATATAGTGCCCTAGTCATATCTTACCATCACAGTAATTAACGGGTTTCAGGAGGACTATTATGGCAGTCAGTGAAAGAGTTCGCTATCAGTGCCCAGACAGAGAAGCACTGCTGGGATCATTCACGGGCTGAATGAAAGGCTGCGACCGGGATCAGTTAGGTTGCTGATTCTAATCACAGACGTTCATTTAGGAAACCTCCAACGCCGCGGCGACAGGCAATGTTTGCTAATTGAATTGATGAAAGCTAATTTGCCCAAATATTCTCCTCACTGTTGAAATGACCCATTTGTTCCTTCTGCTGTATGTTGAACCGCAGTTTGCCTTGAATTTATTCAAATTTATTGTAAGTTTGTGACTGCGGGTGTGTGTGTGTGTGTGTGTGTGTGTGTGTGTGTGTGTGTGTGTGTGTGTGTGTGTGTGTGTGTGCGGTGTGGTGTGCTGAGTTTGTGCTGCTGCTATCACCATTAGTGCTAATTATGTTCTTTGTTGAATGGACAAAGGAGGAGTAATTGAATTCATCACTCTCTCCTCTGACTCTAACCTGCATGGTAGCCAGAAGTCTATCATCCCATTTACTGCTCTCAGAGGTGCACAAACTTAGAAAACACTATTATATGTCATTTTGCAAAAATTTCTAAGGAGTCAAACTAACATTGAGAAAAAACACTCCCTTGATAAGAGAGACAACATCTATCTATCTATACACACTGCAGCGCAGCATGTAGAGGAAGGAAACTGAAACCCCGGGTCCGACAAAATAAAAGAACGAATACTGACAACAAGATGCAGAAACAGGGAAGTACTTCCTGTCACAGAAACCGCTCAGAGTCAACAGTGACCTTCAGTTTCAGCAGTGTCCCCTCTTCTTACTTCAGGTCTTGCCCTGCAGGCCTAACCATTTGTTAGCTTTCTTGATAAGATGGATTAGTTTGGGAGTAAAACTAAATCTTCTCCTTATCTTCATCAGATTTTACATATGGAGTCTGGACCATCTCAATCTTCATTCTTCTGCCTTCACAGCTTGCAAAAGCTAAAAACTGCTTTACAGAAAAGTGCTGGCCTTTATATTAAATATTGCTTAACCTTTTAATTTTAATTTCCCAGAGTTTTATAAAGGTTGACTTCTGTTTCATTTACCAAGCTTTAAAATGTTTGCGTCCAGTGCCACATTATGAGCATTAAAGTCATAACGTCATCAATCTATCTGCTATTTGATATTATGTAATACCATTTTAAAGGAGCTATAAGCAACATTTTAAAAGTTGGGGAAATATGTAAGATAAGTGTTAGATTTCACTAACTTCTCCATATATGAATGAAACCAAATGAGAAAGTCAGACACGCCAGGACCTGACTGTTAAAGTAATCCACCACAAATATGCTTCCTGTCAACGTGCTGGCTTCCATGAAACTTGTTTTATGCTCATTTCTAGCTCTAGCATTTCTAGCTTTGTAAAGTACTTTCTACCTGATCTGACCGGATGTGAAATAAACATTGTCATTGTCATTAGTAGTGGCAGTAATAGTAGTAGTAGAAGTAGTATATCTTCAGTCAGCGTAGTCGCCTATCGTCCAGACAGAAAAAATATTTTCAGTCTCATTTCGGAGCTTTGACACATTTAAATCTTGGAAAAATGCTTCAACATCACACCAACAACTGACAAACTGCTTATCATGTGAATGAGCCTCCATGTTGCGCTGCCCTCCCCGGAGAGCGGCTCCAGCCATCTTTTGTGGTAATCTCAGCCCAGCCTGCTGCTCCTCCTGAATGAGGGGGAGCCCCGGTGGTCTCGGGGGGCCTCTGGAAGGATCTGGGACCAGTGAAGCAGCACTCCACAGGGGACCCACACTAACAGCCTGCACCTCTCCCTCTGGAACGCACAATTGTCACTGGATGCTCGTTAAAGGATCCGATTAATCAGAATGGATTGGCCATTACAGGTCAGCAGACAGGGCACCTCAAACATTTGGCCTTTAGTTCATCTCATATGTGGCTCTAAATGAAGACTCGCTGTACCATGACTCCATAATGTCCCCTTGATGTGCCATTAACATTTATTACTCCAGAGAAGATATAGGGGCATTGCAGCATGTCTGCACCGATATGGATGCAGGACCTGTACTCCTGGATCTGGGTCCACAACCCTACAGCTCTTCATGACTCAGGCAGCACTGCAGTCCTTTATTATGAAATTCACATTTTTTAAACTTTTCTATTGAAGCACTCAGCAAGATTACAATAGTTTTGAATTTTAGTTTTTATTTTACTTTAGTTTTGACTTCAGTTTTCATTTTAGCTTGCTGTTAGTTTTCAGTGTGTTTTCTGGTTTAGTTTAGATTCATTTTTCCAGAAAGGTTTAGTTTTAGTTTGCATATATTCACTTTTAGTTTTACAGTAGTTTGCTTTAGTTGTTGTTGGGCCAGCTATAATGGCTCACAGCTAGCTACACCCAGCACAGGCAACATGTAAAATCCACGGTTGGAGAGGCGGAGCGGCCGTAAGGGTTGACGGTTAATCTTCACGCTGCTTCAGTGTCCGATGTGAAGCATCTGCAGCACAGCTCCGTCTCCTGACTGACCAGTCTGCTCGTTTCTGTGCTTCGCTGTCACCAGAGCTGACGGAAATTCACGCCAGCGTCATATATTATAAATATCTAGTCTACGTTTGTTGTATGAAATGTGCTATTTCTAAAACTTGATTGATTGATTGATTGATTGATTGATTGATTGATTGATTGATTGATCCACTGGTGACACGTTACAACAGAGGAAACTTTTAATCCATCTATCACTATGCTTCCTTCTTAGTGTGATACAGTAGGACGTAGAAGGTAAAGCCATCAGTGGTTTAGACAAGCAGATGCTTGGGAGGAATCACTGGCTTTTTGTTATTCTCAGTTTCTGCAGTATTACACTCCTACTTCCAGCGAAGTGCTCTTTTTGCTAACAGTTGAGATATTATTATATTATTATATTAGTTCTTACAGCAGTGAAAGATCTCATCTATACTGCTTGTATCTGCTTACAATATGACTGAGAATCCTGACATACTGGCCTCTCGGCCCTCTGAGAAACTCCCACCGGATCATGTGAATCCACGGGGAGGAAGGAGCTTGTACTGTGAGTGGAGGCTCCCAGCGGACACATTACCTGTCTTCCTGTGAGCTCGTCGACCACACGGAGAAGGAGACTCCGGGGACGAGTGCAGTGCTGGTGGTACAGGCTGCAGTCTTCCTCTTCACACTTTTAAATCACATTCTCTCTGCCTCCGCTACAAAATGAGAAGCAGCAGTTTGTCTGAGTCTGGCGTAGAGGTGGAAAGAGACAGATGGGGAGATGATGGAGGGATGGAGAGAACAGGCAGAGGGACTGTTAGATGAGCGATACGCTGCTGAAGAGCACTTTCTAGTGGCACAATGGAGGACTAGCACGCTGGATCAGGCTGAACACACCTCTGCTGGGTCTCAGTACAAGCAGGAAGTAAAACAGCTAATTATATCACTGAGACGTACAGATTTAACTCGTGTTACCTTGAAACTAAACTTCAAGTCTGTTCACACAGGATAGCTCAGTTTCCCCCTCTACATCCTGCAAACGGTATTTTCAGAAAGCCAGTTCAAGTTAAGGTCTGCTCTTAATATCGTGTTCCCACGTGCAGGACCTCAACATTTATGTGTGGAAGACTCCAGCAACGCGCCTGTTTTACGGTTTAGGTGGACTGCGTCAACATTTTGTTGTTTATCTCAGATTGAGTGGGTGTGGACGAATTATTTTAATGTTCATTTTACTATTTACACTAGAAGTCTCTCTGGCTCCTCTTCTAGACTCTAGAAGAGCATCATCCTGATCCATAATGCAGCAGTTTCTGGTATCTGTGTGGAACAACTGTGCACCACTGCTCTCTTAGGAGCCGGGAGGTGCTGAGAGAAGATAAATTATCAATCCCACAGTTGCTATTGTGCTTTTAGCAGGGCGAGAGGCCACATAGCGCACCGGCTATGTCATCCCCCCCGGCTCTGGCTGTGAAATCCTCTATTTGGGGCTCCGGTGTACAGATAATATGATGTAACCGATCCAAACACAGAGCTATGACACTGGACTGATGAGGACAATGTCTGTCGCCTATTGTGCAAAATGATGTCTGGGGAAAAATATGATTTTCAAATTAACAATTTATATTTAGTGTTTAGGCCTGAATTGTAATATTGAACTGTAGAAGATCCTCTAAATGCTCCACTGAAAATGAGAAGTGGGATAAAGGGTTAAAGGAGCTTTGAATCAATGGTTCCTTCAGATGTGGTGGTTGACCGTGTTGACCAGAAGAGCGCCATGTGAACGCCGTATCCACCTCCTCGTCAGTGGTTAGGCCAGTGGAGGCCATGGAAGTCTGATCAATAATAAGGAAATATATTGTAATTTTACTCGTATATTGTTTTTCTTGGTAGTTTCATAACATGTCTCATATTTTTCCTCTGTCTTTATGTCTTTGCATTTCTTGCATTTTGTTACACACATGCTAGCTTGCTAAATTGTTAGCCCGCCAACAGTATCGTTAATATATATTAATAACGCCACTTCCATTTGAAGGCAGCATATGAATTGGTTGAAATGGTCAGTGAAATGAGATGACACTGTTGTGATGATTAAACAGACTGTCTGTTCTGGTGGTTAATATCAGCCCCATATATTGACTTTATTACTTTCATGGTCAAATTCATTGCTTCAGCGCTGAAATGAGCACATAAATGTGCTGTGAGGATTTCCCACATTTTGCTAATAAAAGAGACAGAACAACAAAATCATCGTCATATTGTCTTATTTTGCTTTATTTTTAACATGACGAAGATAAGACATCTGATAAGTTGAGGCCATATTGCAGGAACTTTTATTATGAAATTTGTTATGAAATAATTAGTTTATCATTCATTTGTGAATGTGTTAATTTTGAGTGTTTCTCATAGTATCAGGTGATGTCATTAACACATGCAGTAATAAATCAGTTTAATGGACGTATTTCATTTCTCCCTGTTTTACTGTCAGCACTGAAGATGGTACATATTATCTTAAATGTTTCTCCCCCTTCTTAACCTGTTTTTCTATAAGTCATGAATGAGAATGAAGCCAGGATAAATGGTGAACTGTTGGTACCCTGTAAAGAAAGCATGCCAAACCACAATAAACAGGATAATAAAGATCCTTCCGAGTTCCCAGAAACGACTAATTCAACAAGGCTGTCTGCTGTAAATTTATCATTTGGAATAAAACAGCTTGTAATTCAGAGAGCACCACTGAAATGAGCCTTGACAGGCGGTACAGATGAACTTTGTTCCCAGAGGACTGTAAGTTTAACTGAGGGAGTCGAGGCTTTTGGCTCGACGTCTCTTCTGACAGACAAGTTTTCAGCTGCTGGGACACGACGGCAAGGCTGCGAAATGATGATGATTCCTTATACTTGTGTTCAGTAAACCAGCTCATTAACATGGCCACGTCAGATAACCTGGTACCACTGGCAGCAGATTAATGTGGCATCACTGTCACCTGGTCAAATACCGACTAAAGAGATCAAGTACATTTTTTTAAAGCCAGAAAAGAAAAACAGGAAATGTTTTGTAAGATACAGATACGGATACGGGTGATGCATTTCCTAATTGTTATTCCCATATATCTTTAGAGGAGTTTTAACCTGAGAAGGAAAAGAGAAATATTTCCAGATTCATGATGTTTAGCTTCATGATGCTGCTCATCTGAAGCAGTAGACTGAGAGAGGTCTCATCTTTCATTAGGATGAGAGATTCTCCAACATCTTCATGGCTTCTTTTGGTTGATGAACAATGCTAATTATCTGTCAGGAGCTCAGACATGTTGGCTAAATATTATCTCCATTATGTCAACGCCAACGGGGCAAAGACAAGGGGGGTCTTTACTGCTCATAGGAAGATTTCATTATATCTTCTTACTCTGCTATTAAGCAGAACCTAGGACAACAGTACAACCGATCATTGCTTTGGTTTTCAGGGTGCAAACTTGTCTCTCATCCACCTTGTTTCCAACAGCAGCAGCTGTTTTCAATGGAAAAGCTCTGATAAGCACCGTCCACTTCCTACCCAGAGCCCAACAGCAGGCAGGCTTCGGTGGTTAACAAGCTCCAGTTCTTCTAAGAGGTGGTGGAGACCGAAACGGCGTATTAGGGCCATTTAGGGTAAAAATATATAGATATATAAATACGGAGCTGGGGGGGCAATTTTAGTTTTTTGTCCATTATCACTTCACATTGCAAGGTTGGATCAACCTCTTCACAGCACGGACGTTGTGCATTGTGGATGCACATAATGTACAAACCTGCAGTTTTAACAATAAGTAAACATTGACAACACTTACTAGATCATAACACACATTTATTTATTTATTTATTTATTTTATTTATTTATTTATTTATTTATTCATTTATTTTTAATGTAGGTCGTTAGTAATTGTGCAGCAGAGCTCATCTTAATTCTGAATCTTAATATAATCAACTCGGATACTTTCACAGCGACATGAACATCTGGAGTGACGCTACGCAGTGAGTGAGAGGGGAGTGAAAATGGTCGGCAGACGTCGCTTTGTTTCGTGTACGTATCAGGACGACGGCTTGGATGTCCGCCGTCCTCGCTCCTCCGGATTCCCTTTTAGAGTGACATTCAGAGACTGTCATCTGAAGCTATTTCCTCTCACAGGCGCATATCGTACGGGCTAACCGGCTGTCGGCTGTAGTCTCTGCGACGCGTTCAAGTGCAACTAGTCAGCCAAGACTAGAGGCGTGAGGCGACACAACACTCGGCCTTCATCGCTGCTAGTCGTCGGATGCCTTCTGATAGGCTGAGGCTGAACTCAGAGGAATCTGAGAGGAGATGAAGGTGACGGATACCAGACCTCCTCTCAAAGCTCTTCAGATTGAAAGGCAGCCATTTTTGTTTTTACAGCTCAGGATGTCATTAATGTGGCAGCTAGAATTCATGTTTCTCTTTCAGATCACTTCCAGATTCAAAGCTGGCTTTCCTCGTAAAACATGGGGAAGAACTTTTCTGCTCCTGTTGCTCCTGCTCCTCCTCCTGCTCTTCTTCCTGCTCCTCCTGCTCCTGCTCTTCCTCCTGCTCTTCCTCCTGCTCCTGCTCCTCCTCCTGCTCTTCTTCCTGCTCCTCCTGCTCCTGCTCTTCCTCCTGCTCTTCCTCCTGCTCTTCTTCCTCCTCCTGCTCTACTTCCTGCTCCTCCTTTTGCCCCTGCTCCTCCTCCTGCTCCTCTTCCTGCTCCTCCTCCTGCTCCTCTTCCTGCTCCTCCTCCTGCTCCTCTTCCTGCTCTCCCTCCTGCTCTTCTTCCTGCTCCTCCTGCTCCTGCTCTTCCTCCTGCTTTTCCTCCTGCTCCTGCTTTTCCTCCTCCTCCTGCTCTTCTTCCTGCTCCTCCTGCTCCTGCTCTTCCTCCTGCTTTTCCTCCTGCTCCTGCTCTTCCTCCTGCTCTTCCTCCTGCTCCTGCTCTTCCTCCTGCTTTTCCTCCTGCTCCTGCTTTTCCTCCTCCTCCTGCTCTTCTTCCTGCTCCTCCTGCTCCTGCTCGTCCTCCTGCTCTTCCTCCTGCTCCTGCTCTTCCTCCTGCTTTTCCTCCTGCTCCTGCTTTTCCTCCTGCTCCTGCTCTTTCTCCTGCTCTTCCTCCTGCTGCTGGCTGTCAGGCTGTACACCCTCCTCCTGCTCCTGCTCTTCCTCCTGCTCTTCCTCCTGCTCTTCCTCCTGCTCCTGCTCTTTCTCCTGCTCTTCCTCCTGCTGCTGGCTGTCAGGCTGTACACCCTCCTCCTGCTCCTGCTCTTCCTCCTGCTCTTCCTCCTGCTCTTCTTCCTGCTCCTGCTCTTCCTCCTGCTCTTCCTCCTGCTCCTGCTCTTTCTCCTGCTCTTCCTCCTGCTCCTGCTCTTCCTCCTGCTCTTCCTCCTGCTCCTGCTCTTTCTCCTGCTCTTCCTCCTGCTCCTGCTCTTTCTCCTGCTCTTCCTCCTGCTGCTGGCTGACAGGCTGTACACCCTCCTCCTCCTCCTGCTCCTCCTCAGGTGCTCATGTAAACAAGCTCTCTGTAACAAGAGAGCTCACTTTCCACCTCACAGCACCACACGTTGTTCCTGTTAGAGACGCATTCTCTCCATGCAGGTTTCCCTTCTAATCGCGGGTGTCAAAGACAGAAGAGGGAGAGAGACAGAGAGGAGGAGGGAGAGAGTGGGAGCATTTCACAGGAGACGCCTGCATTCACGGCTGTAAACTCTACATAGGAGCAGCCGAGTGTCGCGGAGGCGAGCTAACTGTCAATCACGAGGCACCGGCGTGTGCAGGGCTCACATGGTAGGCTGGTGCAGGAAAACACAATGTGCTCCCAGATCATTTACACACCCGAGTGGGAGAGAGTTGTACGTCTGCAACTGGAACAGATTGTTATATGTGTGTTTTGAAGGGTGGGAATTATTCGCTATACGAATACATGTCTGTTACAGTAGTTACGCAGCTGTGAGGGCAGAGCTGCTGCCGTTGCTACAGGCCATGAAGGCACTGAATCTTTCTGGGCCATAACACACATCCACGCTTCTGCAAAGAGCGCTGAATCCCTGCAGTTGTGCTTAGATGATAGTGACGCTTTAAAGCCGTGCACAGATTGGAGTTCAATTTAGTCGTAATAATCCAGGAATTGCAGGATGAGAAAGCTGCGGCCTGTATTTTACGTCATGAGGAACATGAGGAACACTTTTCTCATGGCGTCTGCGAATGTTGTAAGTAAGAGGCATTTAACAGGGCACCTCCATATCTCAGGGGATAAAACGTCCACCATGAGCCCTCATTTCCTGTCATCTCTCTCTACTATCAGCTATCTCTAATACTCTAATAAAGGCTTGAAATACCCAAAAATACTTGAAAAATAGAAAAAAGCCTGTTAATAATCCTGTATTGCACAGTCCAGATCTCTGGATCTCTGGGTTTCCTCACTTCACAATGTATTTTAATGTCCATGATGTGCAAATGTTCAGAGCAAATGCAGGAAGTAGTGTGTCCTTTATGGACTGTAGCAGGGCGGAGAGGTGGTGGACGGTCATGTAGGTAGTCAGATGATTTGGATAGCTTGTGGATTGTCCTAAATTTCCTATATAAAGTCCCAAACGTATATTAGTCTTTGACACCATGTCCAGTGAAGCTGATTATATGGATGGATGTTGTCATCAGGTTTGGTGTTTGATCCACCTCACTTGTTTGAGGAGACCCCTGATTACATTAAGCTACACATCATGCTCTCTAGATCTGCTCCGGGGCTCCATATCCGCACTTATCTCTAGCAGATGATTGACAGGTTGAGGTTTATTTCCCCTGAGACCGCCTTCTAACCCCCTTGTTCTCCTCTCATTGGATGATCTCCCTCCTCGTTCTCATTACACCCCTTATCTCTGTGCCCTGCTCATGAGGTTTATCTTTTTAATTATGTCGCCGCTAACCTGCTGAAGAGGCTTCATGAGTGCCTATCAGTGGCCAGGGTCTCCTGTGTTCCAGACCTTTCTGCTGTCTGGTCACACACACACACACACACACACACACACACACACACACACACACACACAGTCTCCTATTGGTCCCACGTGGACCAAGCATCCCTCTGTTTCCTCAACCTTTGTGTTCAGGGTCTATTGACAAGTGATAACCTGTTCGTGCACAAGCTCCATTATACATTCAGCTTCTCTTCCTCTGTCTGTGTCGTTTCTCTCACTCCATCTCTGTCCTCCTAACCTGTTATCCTTCTGTTTATACTCTCAGCCTCATTTCTTTGTCTGTCCAAACAGGCTTTTTCTTTGGCTTCGCACAGTTCAAGGTCAACAAGCTCTCATGAGACATTTCAACACTTTTACGGCCAAAGTGACATTGGCCTCCTGATGCCGGGGATCTGGACTCAGCTCTGGACGGGATTAGAGGTCTGACTCAGATACAGCTAGTGCCAGATGTCAGGATGCTTCGCTGTGACCCACTAAAGAGGTACTTATAAAGATATTCCTGGAAACAGGTAGTTGGTGGCTATTTTGACCCAATGTAGCCATTTTCTTATGATTTGTGAGTGCCGAAGGTGTTTGGGTCGAGTCAATCCAGGCTCAGCGTATTACTGCTTTCCAAAAAGCCTCCTTGAAATATCCATGCCAGTGAAAAAGTGGATGAGATCAGCCATGTACAAGGGCTTCAAAAGGGCAGCTAGGGTCAAGTGCCATGGCAGCAGGAGATATTTAAACCTGTCACTCGCCTTGCCCCTCTTTCGGGTCAGGTCTGTTGGGGCTCCATGTAGGCCCGCAGGCTCCCCCAGGGCTTAACATCCAGGCTGTGAGCACACAGCCACAGCAGGGGGGTTCCCAAATAACACAAATCATTGTCTCATAACCGTGGTGGTAACTGCAAGGTCAGAGGTGAAACGGCATCCAATTCAGGAAGTACTTTTCATTCATGCGCAGTCTGTGCAAGAGGGGAACGACCAAAACAATGGCCACAATAACATTTATTATACACTCTATTTCAGTCTGTTAATGAATTGTTAAAATAGTTTTAATTAACAGTTTTTAAAGAAAATGACAGTTTTGATTTTTAACCTTTAGTCCAGTGTGTATCCATGTTTGCTGTGTGAATCCGAATGAATCCGCTGCAGCAAACCAGGCAGGAATATTTCTATCTGTGAAATTCACACTCCCAATCCCAATCACAGCCTCTTTTCAAATATTCCCCTGCCTTTGCCATCTATGCTTGTTGACAATGAAGAGCGCCGCCTGTCTGGCACGATATCAGAGGTGAATGTGGAGGGGGGGGGGGGGTAATTGATTTGACTTTGGAGGCGACGAATCCCTGCGAGGTTTGAGGGCGAACGGAGGAGGAGCAGCCACGGAGTGTGTAATCACTGGGTATCCATGACACCACAGACAATAAGCCCTCTTAATAAGCCTAATCTCTATCATTGGGATAGAGGGAGAGGCAAGAGAGCCGAGAAGGAGAGGGAGAGGCAGCCCTTTCATGGCAGCTAAATTGGTTTTTCTGTAGCAGGGATTAAGCACAGTGTTAAACCTTTAAGTGCCCCTGAATACCTTGATATTCATGAAAGCTGGTCACACGGCACAGCAGTGGCACTGAGGACATGAACATGCACACAGAGAGTGTACTCACGCTGCATATTTCTGCTGTGTGTTTTTGTTGAGGAATAAACCCGCAGAGGAAAAGGGGATTTGGACATTCTTGTTCAAACTGACATGTTAATAGTTAATGCTTTTAAACTGCCGTCGTGTTGTAATTTAAGTTCCTGTGAAATGTACTGAAACTATGGAGAGCAGAAGTAAAACTGGACATCGTTCAAAAGCACAGAGACATCCAAGTAGAGATTACAGCAGGAATTTTGTTTTTGGTTATTTCCTCATCTTGCGACCCCTGAGATTAATCTGACAATCAAGACGGTACAGATCTCCCAGGCTGGTAAACACTGGTTTATTTAATATTTCTGATTTTAACAGAGTTTAGCAAACACCAGCCCAAGACTGTTGTGGGTGAAATGTCACCAGCTCAACAGAAGAGACCTCCAGTCCAGACCCAGCAACAGCAGGACACAGAGGATGCTTTTGGACAGATTCCTGCTAAAATCTTGAAAAGATGACATTAGAAAAGAGTTGGTGGAACAGACCTGTGTGGAAGAAGGACAAAAAAGGCTGAGACAATAAAACCTTTAAAATAAAGGTATCAAACATGTTGTCTTCAGTGGCAGTTTAATCATGAGGTCACTACCTAATGCTTAATGTGATCAGGTGAAAAAGGAGACTGGCGACCGACCTCTGGTATTAGCTAATCCGCCATCTTGGCTCCTCCAGCTCCTCCGTGACCTGCAGCCCATGTACAGCTTAAAAGCTGCTATGTTACAGTTTGTTATGCTATTTTAGACCACACACATACAGCATTTCTCTCTCTCACACACACACACACACACACACACACACAGCTAAGTGGATTACACACTGATGATTTGTGTTTGACCAAAAGCATTTAGTCACGGCGCGCACAGCAATTCAAACCCAGGATTAGGACCTTAGCATGTCATCCGTTTGGTCAGCGAGCATGTCTAATGGCGTCAGTGATTTCACATGTCATCTGTGTCTGTCAGCATACAGGCTAACAGGCCTGTGCAGCGCGTCCAACAGGAAAGAACTGGGACGGAGTTCAGAGAGTTCGGTTCCTACTTCAGGATTCAGCACCAGAATCAGGTCTCGTCTTATTGTCAGACGTCCAGCCGCCCCGTTGGAGCTTCACTCAGCTATTCACAAGCACACCAATTATTATTATAAATTCATTCATGAATTTAACTGATACAAGTCTGATATGTAAAAAAAGGTATTAGTCCTTTCCAGCGTGTACTGGTGCAGCTGCTGTGAAAGAATATCACTAGTATACTACTACTACTACTACTACTATAAGCTGCTTCAGCTCTGAGAGGGGAAAACGGAGTACATCTGCTTCTGCTTTTTTGGTATGTAAAACAATTTAAAATGCTAATATCACCAAATATGACAATTATTATTATTATTATTATTATTATTATTATTATTATTATTATTATTATTATTATTAGTGCTGGTAGTAGTAGTAGTAGAAGAGGTAGTTTTAGTTTTTGATGAATATAGTACTAGTTAAAGTGTAAGGGCTGCTCTCCCATTTAGTTTTCATTTGGTGATTTTTATTTATTTATTTATTTGTTTGTTTTCAGGTTAAGAGACATGAAGACGTGAAGGGTAAAGCAGTCAGGGCTGAAGGATATCACATATACTGAGGATATGAGTGCATGCAATACATCTGTGAAAAAGTTTGACTAAATATAAAGATTAAAGTCTTGAATGTTTTATTCATTAGGATTATATATATGTCATATAATGAATATGACACAGTTATGTGTTCAGTGATATTCTGTGTTACGTCCCCACATGGTCTTAGCAGACTTAAAGCCTCTCCACGCTGTCACATATAACATCCTTATCAATTTATTATTTACATGTTTTTAGTAAAATATAAATGTGATGAGACCAAAAACTCTGGATTCTTCCAATAAAACAGATTATTTTTTATTGATTTATGTTACTCCCCCATGTAAAAAACAACAAATATCAATTAACTGGTGGAGACAGTCATCCACATGAAATATGAACATTTTGATGTTTCAGTGTTAGTTATGATGTGTTCAGATTATAATGCAGTCATTTATTTGCTGTAGAAACGATAGTTATAAATATACTTATGATAAAAATGCCACATGTTGCTGGTTGTAACTTAGAAGTTCAGACATCTTTTGACCTGAAAATCATCAAATCAGTTGTTACTGGGATAAAAACGTGGGACTAATTAATTGCGTGAAATGAAATATTTCACTTATCGGAGTTCTACTGCAACATCAGACACAGACTTCCTGTCAGAAGCCGCCTTGGTGAGATGTGTGTTTGGACTATACGTCAGGGCGAGGCCGAGATGTCCCGCAGAAAGGCGAGCAGCGAATGTCTCGTGTAAAAGTCCAGCGACAGCCACACTTCATGCGTTCGTAGCCGCGTCCCGAGCGTTGAGCTCGGCCTGTAAACCGCCTCTCAAACCGCTGCTGCACGCTCATCCCAGCAACGATGACCTTCATCATTTAGCTCTGTACGTTCCCAGCAGAGAGGAGGGGGAGTCCAAATCACCGAGGGGACCGTGACAGTGCCTTTGAATCTTCAGACCCTCTCTGAGAAAATCCACTCTGACCTCCATGACAGAGTGGCTGTGGAGTTTGTGTCAGGGCAAGAAATCACTGTATGATGACAATGCCATATGTGATTAGACACAAACTCACGTTGTGCCTGGAGAGGAGCACAGTGTGTCTTTGTGCACTGAGGAGGGTTGTCATGGCCGTGTGACGAGCGTCTCCATGAAAGGCCTTCGCCGCTCCCTGGACTCCTTTCAGAAACCGGTGAGAACTGGTTAGCTCTTCTGGGAAACCTTTCAGAAACCGGTGAGAACTGGTTCAGCTCTTCTGTCCAGGTGAAACCTTTCAGAAACCTTTCAGAAACCGGTGAGAATTGGTTCAGCTCTTCTGTCCAGGTGAAACCTT
>CAMQGK010000238.1:1020000-1087500 GCA_947000775.1 Pterois miles
CGTCCAGCCTGTGATGGGGGCTCTGACCAATCAGGGGTCATTTCAGAAAGAGAGCTTTCCTATTGGCTGTGCTCTGGCTTGCGGACTTGGTGTTTCCTCAACTGATCTCAACATGGCTGCCGGGTCACAGACTTTCTCATTTTAGTAACTGAGAACATGTGAGGAGACAAAAAGTCATTAGAGTATTGATCCATATCTGATCAGCGCTGAATAGTTTGACTGATTGATCAGAGACAGCAGACTGCAGATCAGCTCTGATTGGTTGTTTTCCTCTGGTCTGTGAAAACCTTGCAGACGCCGTTAGGATCACCGGAGGACAGACTATCTGCCTCATGCAGATGTCAGGTCAGGTTATAGTGGCAGTTTCTACCCACTGCAGCTTTAACAGATACAGTGGGTAGAAACTGTGTACAGTGTGGAAACACCCACACCAGCAGTGAACGGAGTGTGTGAGTCTACAGCCTGATATATCTTCCTCTGTGCTGTAAAAGCCATCAGTGAGCCTCAGTGTGTAAGATAAGATAAGATGAGATATTCCTTTATTAGTCCCACAGTGGTCACATGTTCCATCATCAGCATGAACACACACTGTGGTTTATTTAGACTCAACCCCACACACTCACTAGAGCACCACGTGGATTAATCCGCCGCTGAAAATAGTCCCAACATATCTATTAGCTTTAAATCTTGCGTGGACACCCACCACTTAAAGGAACAGTACGTGGTATTTAGAGGGATCTCCGGTAGAAATGTAATATGTTACCAATAAGTATGTTTTCTTTGAAGAATAATCACCTGAAAATGGGAATTGTTGTGTTATCGGTCACTTATATCCATGCAGGAAGCGCGTCCTCTCCACGCAGCGCCGCCATGTTTTCTACAGCAGCCCAGAGCGGACAAACTGGGAACGCTAGCTGACTGTTGTGCTCTCAAGGTGAAGCCGTGCTGGATAAGAGACAATCAGCTTTCACCTGGTAACTCTCTAATTCAAGTTACCTGGGAGTATGTGATTCAACCGGAAAACCTCCACTGATAAAATAGGATTTGAAAGGCCAGAAATATATGAAGCGCACATGTATACCTTTGATTACACTCGTTCATTTATTCACTTGTCCTTTGTGTGCAGCCTGTGTTGTGTGGATCTAACAGTAGACTGAGCAGTGTAATGAAAAACCAATTAGCTGCTCTTGGCATCCAACAGCCAACACTCTCATCCCACCTGAGACCGGCTTCGCGTTAATTCTCATCTCCCCTCGCAGCCCAAGGCCTCATTCAGCCTTTAACTGCTTCTCATGGCCGTTTTGTGGCTGTCTTATTAAAAGACATGCTGACATGGCAAAGAATCTATTGCTTTAGCTGGAAATATGACTCCAGGACGCAGTGCTGCTGCTGCAGTGGCTGAGCCACAAACCTCCATTATTACCTCCATTCTAGCTCCCTGCTCCAGAGCCGGAGAGAGCCGAGACGCTGGTGGAATAGGAGGCTGATTGTGATTGATGGCTTCCCATTAGCAAGTCTGTTATCGCTCCGGCTGGGGGGAACGACCACTGAGTTGTAACACAACACATTACCTGAGTCGGCCGAGAGCCGCTGAAATAAAATATAGACCCTCTCTCCGAGATCCTCATTCCCTGCTCAAGCACTCCGACTGTTATCCCGTCATTCCCACTCAATAAACTCATCATTAGTATTCATATTATCTGGAGGAAGTGTTGGAGACATCTGCACTCCTCTCTCTCCCTCTCTCTCTCTCCTTTTCTCTGTTTCTCTCTCTCCCTCTCTCTCTCTCTCCTCTCTTCTCTGTCTCTCTCTCTCTCTCTCTCTCCCTCTCTCTCTCTCTCTCTCTCTCTCTCTCTCCTCCCCCTCTCTCTCTCTGTATCCTCTGTAGCTCCACCAGGTCTCCCCCTCTCTCTCTCTCTCTCCCTCCTCTCTCTCTCTCTCTCTCTCTCTCTCTCTCTCTCTCTCTCTTTCAGGTCTCCCCCCCCCCCTTCTCTCTAGGTCCTCTGTAGCTCCCCCCCCCCCCTCTCTCTGTATCCTCTGTAGCTCCACCCCCGGCCCCCCTCTCTCTCTGTATCCTCTGTAGCTCCACCAGGTCTCCCCCCCCTCTCTCTGTATCCCCTCTCCCCCCCCCCTCTCTGTATCCTCTGTAGCTCCACCAGGTCCCCCCCCCCCTCTCTCTGTATCCTCTGTAGCTCCACCAGGTCTCTCCCCCCCCTCTCTCTGTATCCTCTGTAGCTCCACCAGGTCCCCCCCCCCCTCCCCCCTCTCTGTATCCTCTGTAGCTCCACCAGGTCTGGTATTTTTTGTCCACCTTCCTCTTCTTCTCTTTGGTGCTTCCTGTCAAAATGATTGATTGGGACGAGGGCACAGAGTGTCCTGCATTACCCCAACAAATGATGTGGCCCTTGCTGGCAGACCTTGGCCAGAAAGAAATCAATATTTCACCATTAAAATCTATCAGAGGAGAGTTAGGGCAGCGACTGTCAGAGGCGACACTATCAAGCCGCTGCAACATTAAACCTGACACCTGCAGCACATGAGTAATCAATATCTAGTGGTTCACAGATCATTTGTGGTCACCTTTTAAGCAGTGATGGATGTCTCCCGAGGCAGTGATTCATGTTGTGACACCGTTTAACAGGGTTTTATTCCAGTTTAGACGGTCATCCCTCAGAGACAAGCTGGAGATGGAGCGCTCTGGTTCCCCACTAAGACCTATTTCATCGTATTCGACCTGTCCTCAGCGATTACTGCGTGCCTTTTATAGGTTTTGTGACCCACTATGTGTGAAAAACACATAAGCGAGTGCAAGGTCAAACTTCATGAGCTCCAGCACCCGTGGCAGACCTAGCAAATTTTACATGGGGTGTCAAAAAGGTGGCAGGAGGTTTCGGCAGGGTGGCACCGGCTGCTGCTGGTGGTTAAATAAAAATCAGCTTGTAAAAATGTAAATCAGCGTCTTGTATTAAATCTGGACCGATTGATTCCACGTGCAGCTACGCACAGGTGTGAGAATTTTGCACCAAGGGAGGTCATAAATAATTCAGTTTTATTGTGTAAGTGCATGATTAATGAGCATTGTAAACTAATGCTGCTGTGGAGCAGTCAGTGTATTGTTCATCTTAACACCGAATGCTGGTTTGTATTTAATTGCAGCTTGGTCTGCACCTTTGAAAATGTAAGGCCTAGAGTGAGTCCATGCAGTGATTTCCAGTGTTAATCCATTGGTGACGACTTGCTGAGCACACAGCTTCCAGCTGGACAGATGTTAGCTGTTGGCTCGCTAGCAAAGGACACGATGCCACAGAGAAATGCAGGAAATGACCGCGACCTCCACGACCTCTCAGCAGTGCATTATGTGGCGGTGGCACATTACGTGTTAAAATTACACTACAGGACACAATTTTGGTTGAGGTGACAAAACTACTTGGATAAGTTTAGGAAAGGAAATAGGCCACGGTTTGGGTTAAAATAGCCTTCGTATTTTAAAAGACGTCAACACTGGTTCTTGGCTTCACAGGCGACATGAATACCAGTCTCCGGGGTGAAAGTCTTGTACTTGATCCGACCTCTTAATGTGGACTTTTATTAAAATATTTGTCTGTTGGAATTTGTGCATCCACCTTGACAAAGGACCTGATTGATTTTCCATCATCCATGTAAATTTCTCCACTGTGGGACTAATAAAGGAATATCTTATCAGCATTAAGGAATGTAATTCACGTGTGGGGGGGCAGCCCAGCCATGAGCCATTTTGGTATCAAATTCATGAAGCTGCATGCATGGGATGCAAGTAAATATTATAAGTATACTTTTAGATGCAAGCAAGGTGGGGTGGTGTGTGTGTTGACAGCCACGCCATCATACACTCCTGTCCAAGACAAGACGCAGCAACTACCATCAATAACTCAAGTCCACGTTTGGATGAAGCTGAAGTTCGAAAGCAGAAGCTGAATCATCATAAACAGGATTATTAAAGAGTGTTGACCAAAGGAGCAGCTGTACGAGGACGGCAGCTCCGCTCTAACGTTTCCTGCTCAGCAGATATGGGAGAGCTCTCAACCTTGCCTCCTGACCCTCATTCTGTGAGAGGAGATAATTGCTTGTCAGGGATAAATAGAGAGATTAATGAATTCATTAGTGGTGGGGAGTTTAGCTCTTCGGAGCAGCACTTACGGCTATGACACATCACGCCTATTGTTTTACTAGCTAGTTAGCCTCGAACAATAACATTCACACAGCAAATTGCCTCATACGCTCATGTAAAGCACAGAGAAACTGTGTCCTTATCCTGGAATTTAGCAATAATGCAAACAAAGGCTCTTTAAATCCCGATTATTCATCTTAATTACTTTTGTCTATACGAGCCGGTGTCTGTGGGAGCCGGCACAAGACAGGACGCATTAATCCACATTAGCAATGAACACTGTACCAGTTGATGGGTGCAATTTTGCAGTGGCAGAGCAGTTTGTGTCTCAGCGTTTGTGCCAGATACGTAGCATCTCCACTTAATTAGCTTAAATTATTTGTAATGCAACACAGACAACTTGGCTTATTAGGTGGAATATCTTACACAAAATACATCGAGTTTTATAATAAAAAGCATTTTCATTTATTTAGTTGTTTAACCTGGTTGTGGTCATATGAACCTGTTGTAATACTGTAGATATGCACTGTATGAATGATCGTAAACTCGTCAACATATTTACTGAGCAGCATGAATCTTAGCTCACATCGTTATGATTCATTTGTCAACCAATAACAGCAAACACAGTTTTTAAGCCCTAAAAATTCATCTAATCCGTGAAATCAGAGCTGTTCATTTCTCTGCTTTATATTCTCTTTTTTAGTATAGAGGGAGCTCCATGTCATATTTTATACAAATATCGAGCTTTTTATTTGAAATGAAAATTAAATATGGATGTGTTTACACACAAACTACCGCACAAAACAAAGTACAGGATTTCATTCTAGAAACAGCACATAAAGTTATGAGATATTTCAAGTGACATTAATAAACATGCAGGTTGACTTGATTCTGTTAGTACGTCTCAAGTTAAGAGCTTCATTATTTAGATGGTGGTTAAAGATACACACCAGCTGAGGTCAGAGGCACCGTACCATTTCTAGGAAGTGGGGAGGCATTATAACAGTTTTTCAGGGTGTCAGAGTGTAAAAGTACTTCTCTCTACCTCAACTGTACTCAGTGCTCGTATGCTGCTCCCTCGGCTCGGATCTGAAATCACTAGGCCTGCTGTCTGTCTGGGGGGACGCGTCAGTCCCACCAAGTTACTTTAGACAGGTCTTGTTAACTGAATGGCTTTAAACAGTCCTCGAGTTGTTTTAAGGCACTAAAATGTGTTGTCTCTACGATGAAAGACTTTATCTGAGTATTATTAAATTTCATTCATGATGCATTTAATTCGTTTAGTGCTGTTGCCTGTATTTGGTGTCGTCTATCTCATGTTGGTTGTTGGTAACTTGCGTTGCTGCTTGGCCTCTCTCAGCCAGGACAAACACTTATTTTCATCTCACTGAGGATTTCCTGGAAATATTAAGGTAAAAAATGTTAAGTTACTTCTACCACTTACAGAGACAGGCGTCCTTCACTGCAGTTTAACTGCCTGTGTTACACAGAAATCAGAGGCAGTTACCAAAAGGCCATGGTCTTTATTACACCGACACATTGCACATGTCCAGGTTGATTTAGTGGAACGATTAATCGCCGTTTGACCAGTTTACAAGTTCTCATTATTTGACAAAAGTTGCTGGAATGGTGATATAAAATGTTAACCCCTAAAAATGCAATATGAAGGATCATCTGACCTATATCATGGAAGATTACAAAAACACTGTTTTATAGTTTCTGTTTCAATGCTGTAACACTAATTGTACCATCACGTTTTATTACAAATTGTTATAAAAATGTCCCTCAGATGATCCAGTCATACCTCTTACAGACAGAAAATCTCCCTGTTTTTATTCGGCATGTTTTCTTCTTGGTTTGTATTTATTAGCTTCTCAATCTGTCCACCCACCGAACACCTACTGCATCCGGAGAAGACGACTTTAACACTGCTAAACACTGTACACAGTATGGACGTTTTCTTTGTGGACAGATTTACAGCTGCATTACAATCAGAAGAAACAGCTCCGACAGGGAAATATCACAACCAAGGAATACATGGCATCCTAACGTAGATCCAATGTGCTTCCAGTATGTCCAGAGACAGGATCCTAGAGGACACGCTCATAACACCAGAAGTATCCTTGACAACCCAGTGCAAACATAACGCAAATTGTCTCTGCCAGTCAATTCATCATTTGTCGGTTAATCTCGTTAGTTCTGTTGTCTGTCTGTGTCTGTTAATATGAGGCTAACAGTGCGTTATTTAAGATCATACATCTATCTTTACACACCCAAAAAGGTTAAATTCTCCGTTATCTATGGTCATATATTTTAGGTATTCAACCCCTACGGTTCATAAAGGACAACCATCAAGTTTCAGTCAAGTACTATGAGACAATAAGCTGAGGAATTTGGTGTTGCTGCTGTTTTGGGGAAAGCCTAACATTGTTTTTTGCCAGGAAACTGAAAAGGCTGCAGATAGATACTGAATAAATGTCGCTTCATGAAATAATAAAAGGATTTAAAACATACAGTAAATGGTCTCACAATGAGGGAATTCATTCAGAAAATGTCTTAGTGTACGTTTTCATGTATGGATGACACTGATGTCCTACGCTGGTGTGAAGTCCAGAGGCATACACTCGCTCCCAACCAAAGGCCTCGGAGCTTTGCGCTGTCCTTTCACGTTTCCTGTCATCCTTTGAATCTGGTGTCACAGGACGAGCAGGGCAGGTGTGGCTGGTAGAAATACCTATTACAGGTCCTCGCCACCAGTGCAGAAAAGCATACAGTACGCATCATCATTCCTTTATCAAGAAAACGTACATGTAGATATAAGCTAATTACATACAATGTACAGTCTGCTATTCGATGTTTATCTTTTTAGATTTACCTCGGCTGTGTGTTTCCACTGATTTGTGAAGGATGTGAAAGACTCAGGAGATAAGAGCTGACTGTTAAACTGATCCTGTGTAACTGTGTTTGGCACAACAAAGCCAAAGGTTTCAAACATTCGCGCTGATCCGAGAGATGCTTCGCTGCTAATCCCTTCCCAGGTAAGTAGAGATAAACTGCACCAAAGAAAAAACACAACACACTGCTCTCATTGTTCATCTCCGCTCAGGGTAGATAATAGCCGGCGGCCACCCCGAGCTCTGAATGGCCTGACGAAAGCCAATCAAAAATACTGTCTTGTCCAGCGGAAAGCACCAGGCAGCCAATCAGGTCCTGTCTGACACGCCTAACTGGCTCATCCAGGACCAGCCAGCGCTCGTCTCAGTTCTCTGCCTCTGGCTTCTGGTTGGTGCAAAGGCAACATCCTCTTGAGCAGAGACCTGATGAGATCCCTCAATCCTGATGGGTCTTTTCCTGAATGAATTTGTATTCATACTGAAAACACACAACACACAACACACAAAACTCAGTTAAGACACAGCAGCTGAATCCACTTTCATGGCCAGTTTCTTTGAGTGTAACTTTGGAGGACACTGATAAAACTCTGACACTTGTCTTTTTGCTTTACAGTCCACTCTAAAAAACAGCATGAATCTCATGAATCCATCAGTGAGTGAATGAGTTTCGGCAAAGCACATTTACTGAAATGATTCCAATTTCTCACCAAGGCTAGCTGCCGTCCAATGTTTCCCATAGTAATCACCCCGGCAAAGAAGATGCAAGGTAACCAGGAGCGAATGTACAGGAAGTCTGGAGAAGTATATCTGTGCAGAGAAGAACAGTCCATTCTTTAAACAGACTTAACTCTCATCTATGCTTTGACTGATATGTTTAATTCAGAGGTCAAATGCCCCAAAAATATCAAAGACCGAGGTACGTTCTCAAATTATTATTATTATTATTATTATTAAGCTGCACACACTGGTTTTCAGGAGTCAGACCGACATCGCTGGTGGAGGTTGTAGCTACAAACTGTAGAGGTAACGCTAGCTGCTGTCTGGAGACTGTGCTGCCATAGAAAATCATTTACTGTAGCTACTGCAATCTATACAAAATCATTGATGCACTGAAAATTACAGCATACAACTCTTTGTTTTCTTGTTATCAAATTCATTTTCGCTTCAGGTTAGATTTTGAATTTGATTCATTTTCCAGTCAGCTGTATCCTATCCTCCTTCCCTGTAAATGTCCCACGATTTTCATCTGTTTGCTTCCACATTGTCTTAAACTAGGTGTGACAGAACTTACTGGAAGACTCCATTATAAACCAGGAGCTGGGTGGCCAGCGTAGCCAACAGGGCGATGCTGACTCCCAGCCCAAAGCCGCTGCGGGAGCGGTCAAACGTCCACCACAGGCCAATGGAGAGGGCCGCCAGAGTCAGAGACAGCTGGACGTTGTTGGCAAAGTCCACTTTCTGACACAGGTAAGGTCAAGGACCAAGCAGTCAATGGCTGGTAGCTCCAGACTAGTTAACAGAGCTGTGATACAGTGCAGCAGTGCTGTGGAGACATACAGTATGTAGAGCTCTACCTTTTACCTACTTTACCATCAAATGCTAAGAATAAAAGCACTGTATTCCTCTGTTTACAGTTCCCTCCAAAACTACTGGACCGGTGAGGCCGACTCCTTTATTCCTGCTGAACACTGAAAACATCTGGGTTTGACGTCACCAGATCAATCAGAGACCAGAGATCAGGATTTCAGCTTCTGTTTCAGGTTTTTACATCTAGATCTGATCCACTACTCAGCAGATAGCACCGTTTGATTGAAACCATTTTTCTACTGAGCTGAATTACTGGATCATGTGACTGACAGGTGTTTCTGTTGTCCAGGTGTGTCCTGTTACATTGATTATTCATCAATAAATAGAGCTGAATGTCTCCTCTCAGTTTCAGCTTTGGTTTTTTCCTGTTCAGACTGATTTCTAGTTAAAAGGTGAAACCAACATGAAGACCAGAGAGCTGTCTCTGGGAGAAAAGCTGAGAGAAGATGGAAATCAATCAGAGCCATTGATACGTCGGCCATAGCCGGTACAACCATCTGAAACATCCTGAAGAAGAAAGAAACCACCGGTGTACCGAGCAACAGACGGTGAACCGGTAGACCAAGGAAACATCAGCAGCTGATGACAGAAACACTGTGAGAGCTGTAAAGAAAAACCCTAAAACAGCCGTCAGGGACGTCAGCAACAACCTCCAGAGGGAGGAGAGAAGGAATCCCAATCCACCGTTCACAGAGGACTTCAGGACCTAAAGGACAGAGGACTCCACCAGGAGAGGACAACCAGTCATTAGCAATAAGAAGAGGAAGGACAGACTGGAACCAGACTACAAGGACAGAGACTCCACCAGGAGAGGACAACCACTCATTATCAATAAGAAGAGGAAGGACAGACTGGAACCAGACTACAAGGACAGAGACTCCACCAGGAGAGGACAACCACTCATTATCAATAAGAAGAGGAAGGACAGACTGGAACCAGACTACAAGGACAGAGACTCCACCAGGAGAGGACAACCACTCATTATCAATAAGAAGAGGAAGGACAGACTGGAACCAGACTACAAGGACAGAGACTCCACCAGGAGAGGACAACCACTCATTAGCAATAAGAAGAGGAAGGACAGACTGGAACCAGACTACAAGGACAGAGACTCCACCAGGAGAGGACAACCACTCTTAGAAAAAAAAAAAAAAATCATTAGCAATAAGAGAGAGGAAGGGAGAACAGACTGGAACCAGACTACAAGGACAGACGACAGACGACAGACGACAGACGATAGACGATAGACGATAGACGATCAACGATCTCCTGTCTGATCCTGGACTGTGGATCACCGTAAAATGTGGAGTTCTGTTACAGACGGTGCTATCTGCTGAGTGGTGGAACAGATCTAGATGTAAATACCTGAATAGAAGCTGAAATCTTGATCTCTGGTCTCAGACTCATCTGGTGATGTTTTCAGTGTTCAGCAGAAATAAAGGAGTCGGCCTCTCTGGTCCAGTAGTTTTGGAGGGAACTATACATACTGATGTACAGCAGTTCACACAAATCACTGCCTAGAAGAAATATCACAATCTATTTAAGTCTAAGTCATATACCAGGATCAGATATGATGGTCACTATATCAGATTAGACAACTGAGAGTCACAAATTCTTGTCATGACTTGGACATGACAGATGTGACAGACTACACGTCAGTCCCTGACCAGTCATCTCTGGTCATCTCTCATGACATGCACGACGTCATCATTCTGTGTCATAAGTAGCCATGTGCTTCTGTTGGTCTGAGAAACAATGGAAGATTCAGTGTGAACTGTGGAAAGATGGAGATCTGAGTCAGATTAACAGCTGTGTGAGTCTGTGCTCAGCCGGTCAAATCCACGGCCGTGAATGGCTGTTAGTCCACGGTCACTCACCAAGATGATTGGTCAGGGAACAGCGTGTAGTCTGTCATGTGCTGCAGTCAAGTCATGACAAGTATTCATGACTCTCAATCGTCTAATCTGACATAGTAACCATCACAACTGTCAACGTCTTGGGTAGTTTGATCCTGGCACTAGACAGACTGGCTGTTTGCCACCAATGTGCAGATGCATGAAGCCCCAAACTTGAAGGATACAGCACTGGCGTGGTTGATACCCACGAACACAGCCACACAGCGCATCACACTGGACCATTCCCGCTTGAACTTGTGTGGCTCACCCAGACGGCTGTCGATGCAGGGGTACAACAGCCCGATCAGTGCTGCGAGAGTCAACAGAGAGCACAGAGTCAAGAGGCAACACAACCAGCTTTCACTACTCTGGAGGCACAGTCAACATGTCCGGAGGGATTGTTTTGCTGAGAATATGAGAGAGTTCAGAGAGCATCCATGTTATTGTGATGGCGGATACACACAGCAATGGAAGGATTACTGAGCCAGCATACCAGGCCCAAATGGTCAAAGGGCCCCTGAGACAGATCCTCAGCTTAAACTGTTCCACAACTACAAAGAGACACAAACCTACTACAGAGACACAAAACTACAAAGACACAAATCAACTACAAAGAGGTGTAAATCTACTATAGAGATGCAAATAAACTACAAACAGACTGAAGTAAACTATAAAAGACACAGAAATGAACTACATAGAGGCCAAAATCAACGACAAAGAGATAGAAATCAGCTACAAAGAGATGCATATCAACTCTAAACAGATGCAAAGGAACTACAAAGAGACACAACACAAGTACAAAGAGATGGAAAAAGACGACAAAGAGACGCAACTCAACTACAAGATACACTGCTCAAAAAATCTTAAACTCGGGCAGACATTATTCCTCTATATCTTTACATAGACTATAGCTGATGATATATTAATGCTGTGATGATGAACGGCACATAAGGATGATCCATCCTGGAGGATCTGGACTACCTGAATCAACCGGACTGGGCTGCAGGAACCACCTCATGGTCCAAGTAGAGACAGGGACACTATCAGAACCAGGACTAGAGAAGAACCAGTCAGGAAGGATCAGGAGAGCCACCACATGTTGTCTCTCCATCACACCTTCTGTCTCTCTGATTTACACCACAGCAGCTGGAAGTGATTCACTATCACTGGTTCTTCCTGATGGACTGATTGATCCTTGAAGAGGAACTGACTCGGTGTCATACTGGGATCATTAAGTGTCCCCTTTATTTTTTTGAACAGTGTAGTTGAGTTGTGTCCGTTTGTGTGAATGAATGAACCTAATTTCAGACACTGCCAGTTGATACAGTTATTTTGAAAAATAATAATAAACTGCTGCAATTTGCATCACAGCTCACATCCTAATAAACTCTACACTAAATTAATTTTTGCGCTGTCAACAAAATGCATTATCCCTTCCCTGGGGGCCGAAGCCTAGTGTGTAAGCAACAAGTGGAGGCGACAGGCTCCTGCAGGAGGTGTGGTGTGTCTGGGGAGGAAGAGAGCCTCGGGCTGTTGTGCTTTGTGCTCAGCCGTTTGGGAAGAGGCAGCGCTGCGCTGCATCCAGCCACAGCTTTACACCCAGGGGACAACATTTCAATAATGCCAGCCAGTCGAGCCCGGTGCTCATGTTGTGCATTCATATGCAAGGCGGTGTGAATATGCATGTGCCATTATCCTCCTGCACTGTCCACATATGCTTTTTTCCAAATGTCAGGAGCCATAGTTGCACAATTGTGTATGGTCTTATCTAACTGCATGAAACAATTCTACACTGAATAATTCTTCAGCTCAGTTTAGTAGAAATATGTCATTGCACTTTGATTAAAGCAATTGTGGCGTCCACATACCATGACACAGATAAAGTAAATCAATACAGCGCTGCAGTGTTTGTGCCTGGTCACCAGTAAGGATTAGAATTTACCTATGATTGAATATTGTTGTCATCAGTTATGGTATTAATAGGATATATGATAGGGGTGGGCTTCTTAGGGAGATCTTACATTGTGTTTTGATTCTTGGTATGGTATAGTGATTTGAGTTAGAATAGATTTACAGTCCAGAATTGATTCTTGATTTAAGAAATATAAAAGAAGGCACTACTCTGGCTCTAAAACCAGTGCGCTGCATTTGTGTCTTCAGGCCATTGAAATGCTTGTCCACTTTGGCTGAAATGTGTATTTGTGACCTAAACCACTTGGTGCCATCTGGTGTATTTCAATGTCAGTGTGGCAGCCAGTAGATCTGTCAGTTAGTGTGTATGAAAGGTGTATCCCAGCCATAGACTGTCTGAAACCAGCATCTTTAGCTACTTGTTGAGGTTCATTTTACTTTTGAATATTTTGTAATGCCTAGTCAGTCTATATCAGTGGTTCACAACCCAGCTGAATTTTGATGTGGCCATCTGAACACAGACTCTGAGCAGTACTATGGGCAGTTCATAAGTGCCTATGCTATATGTAGAGGCTTCACGCTAGAACACTACACCACCTCTCAGACCTTTTCAGCTGAGAACCACCAGGAACCCCACCCCGTTTTAATCCCTTCCCTCATCTTTCCTGCCACCTAACCTTAAAGATGTGAATAAGCCAGACAAAAGTTTTTTTACTCAGAAGTGTTCACATACCCGAGGCCGTGCCACAACAGGGGGGCACCCACCAAGCCGAGGAAAATATACTGCTGATGACATCGGGGGGAAAGAGGGTGACATTTCTCTGCACCTGAAGTAGGTTCAGCACTAGGGCCAGGAAGACGCCCACGGAGAACAGCATGGCCCCTCGGATTACCATGTTGGTGGTCCTACAATGCAGAGCAAAAGGAGTAAGGAGACTAGGAAAATGCCTCCAGTCCAGTGTAAAGTTTTGTAGTGTAAACTGACACGACATGATGGGGGGAATGCTGGGACTCAAGGTACATTAGTACAGTGTACTCTATCCTATGCCTTATTGACTTTTCATATTCATATCCTGCCATAGCTCTGTTACATATGGGTGGAGAAGATGTAGTACTAGCCTGTTGGTGATGACTGAGATATAGGGGCCCCGGGAAGGCTGTGGTATCTGCCCAGGCCCCGCCCATTGTTGCTGGCCGCTGGTCACTGCACTGTCGCTCATGGCTGTCAGTGTTAGGGACATTTGAAAGCCTACGTCAGGAAAATATAGAACAGTGTGTGACGCCTTTATCCGCCAGTGAGTTCAATGTCCTCCCCTGACATCCCAGACCACACTGAAAAACAAGGACAGTCAGGCAGGAAATCAAGGAAGACTGGGAAATCCACCCTAAAACACAACTTTCATCATGCTATTTCAGTGATGTCAGACTATCCGTATCCACAAATGTTTACATGCATCTTTCATCCTCGCTGGTACGCACAACATCGGTATTTAAGGTTATACTTGACACAGGTGACACTTTTTAGAGTTGCTGCATTAAAAAATGAGGCAATGACTGGAATGAATGGCTTCTTATAATAAGCTCATGGTAAGGATGTTGTTTTTTGTTTATCCCCAGAATGGAGAATCACAAACACACATTTATGTTGTCAGATGATCAGAAGATATCTCATCCAAATTATTCTGACGTGACACAGGACTCCCAGCTGGGTTGGGAAATATCCTAAGAAGTTGGTGTTATGATTTACGGAGTAAATCTATCATTAATATTTATGAATACGTTTGTATTACCAACAACAGATTTTCAATACAATATTGTATTCAAATATTAAATATAAAGACAAATTGTTTAATCACCAATAAATGCCTATAATAATGTATTACATTACCCATACAATACATTTATTCTATATGTGTATATATATATATATACACATACATACATATATATTATACAATATATTTATACACTATATTAATGTTTATAATAAATATATTTATTATAAGTTCTCCCATGCACTCTTTGTATATACAGGTTTGCTATATGTAAACCTGTATATACACTGTACAGTGTGCTGTTGTCTGTGTGTATATACATTACAGTGCATTAGGTCCTCTTAAATACAATGAATGCAGTCTAATACAACAGTCCAGTTAGACCCTTAACTTCATTAAAGGTTGTAATGTTCAGTTGTTGAGCCTGTTTTAAGCAGGTGTTAATTGAACATTTAGTCAACCCCACGGTTTCTTTTTTCATACCTAATTACTTGTACATGACAGATACAGCTAGGCTATATTTCCTTATCTTTATTAAGCTATAGGTCTATGTGAATCTTTCTGTACATTTGTTCTTGGTACTGTGTATAATGAGAGCTGATAAGATATAAGTGAACTTATCTGAAAACGTAACGTGCAACACTAAACGATAAAACGTTAACTATCTGTCGTTTCACTGCTCAGCTTACAGATACTTGTTCGGTGCCATCAGAGATATTACACGTTGTTTCTATGCTGGCCCTCTGCACACTGTCTTCATGCAGTAAGTGCATCGTTGCTTTTAGGTGGTTCAAACTGTGGTTCTAACTGATGCTTGTCCATCAGCAGCGGTGGGGTCGCGTCAGAGAAACTGCTGGACCTCACTTTAGCCCCGGTCTGTGCAGTCATAACACAGGAGGCTCACACGGGACATCGGTCACCTCACGTGACTCCGTGTGGTCATGTGAGGCAGAGCTTTAACACATCTCACTTTATAACTTTTATGTTGTAATAATAACGTAGCTAGCCACCGACAGGGCTGCACTGACAATTAACTGGCTAACGTTACCTGACGAACTTAGCCTAACGCTAATCACACAGCAGCATTTGCCTGTCTTTCACGAGCTATTTACTGACGATGAATATGTTTAAATATACAATGAAACCCTACACTACAGTAAACAGTAATAATCAATCAGTAGTCGTGATGGCAGCTGATATGCTAAGTTAGTTAGCTTGACGTTAGCCTGATTACATGGAAGATGCTAGCTAGCTAAACTGCATAGTCATTAGCAGCTAGCCGTCCTAGCACGCTGGCCGAGGTCAAAGCTCGCTCTTACCTTATGGCGGCGGACGCGTTCCAACACAGTTAACGATAAACGTTTCATGTAACGTGTGAAATAGCTTAACGCATAACACCACGCTGAAAAACACAGACATAAGGGACAACCATCGGTCCCGGTCCCGGTCCCTACTGACACTGCTTCCGGCTGTCTGCGATGAATGAACACCCAATCAGCTTCTAACGCCATGACGTAACCACGTTACGCAAAGCCCACGGATCACGTGACTACGCGCGTTTTTGGATCATAACCCAAAAAGGACTTCCTGTCTGCAGAAGTCTGCTGGATAAGGCATCAAACGTGATGTTCATATAGTCAAATGTGCATTTTAATGTACATGTTAATGTCTGATTTTAAAATTAGGTGGTAGACAATGAAAATAATTAGTAATATTATCAAATAGATTAGTTAGAATATAAGATATTACTAAGTAGAGAAGTTGAAATATAAAATATTAAGTAGAGAGGTTAAAATAATAATGTAATTTGTGACTTTTTATCATATTTGTTAATTGGTAAAACTCTGACAGGCTACTGCAGCGTTTCAGCTGTCAGCCATAGAAAATGTACAGCTGTAGCCTTTGCTGTTGTGTTCCTCATCCACACACACGTCCACCAAGTTTTCCTGCAACATATTTGATTTGCTCTTCCGGTCTAATTACAAGTTACAGTGCAGGGTGGACCACTCTTGACCCTCAGGCCCATTTACACTCCATGTTGTATTCAGCAGGCTGAGGCCTGCTGCTTACGTCGGGGTTTCAGGGATTATATCTGGCTAGTGGCTACACAATAGCTTGAAACAGACTAGCCATGCTTTCTCATTCCATCGTAGCTCAGTTACCTTTATTACGATTAACTGCAGTTTTCATGTTACAGATTTAAAAAAATCACAGTAGAGAAAGCTCAGAGCAGCTGCTGCTGCTTTATTTGGCAAAAAAGTAAAAAGATGAAATTAAAATAAAACACATTTAGATCACAATGTTACATACCTGGCATCTGTATGGAGATAACATTTACAGAAATATAATCAAACAGTTCAGATTATAACAGATGTAAAATTGTGTGATTCTTTACACTGAACATTTACAGTTTAGTTGCTGACTGGTCAAAATGTCGGACATTGAGTATTTTTTAAATCCTGGCGACAGCCTCGGCATGCGTGCTCAATTTCTTAATTATACAAACTGTTGTGCATTTGCCATGAAGACTTAAATATAGTTAAACATAACATAAACATTAATAACAAATAGTCAAAAGAAGGAATAAAAGGAAGATAAAAAAAAAAACAGGATACCTTCACAACAAAAGATAAACCAGTGACACAGACTCACTGATGTGTTTTAGGACAACAATGGAGCTCTATGGCGCAGAGGAAGAAGATCAGGATTTTTCAGAAGATTTGCACAATACTGTTAGAAGATAAGATAAGATAAGATAAGATGAACCTTTATTAATCCCCGGAGGGAAATTCGGGAAATTAGTTAGTAGATATATTCATTTGGCTCTGCATGTGGGATTTGGGTATAGCCAACCGCATGCTTTGATAAATATTAATTTACTTTTATGTTGTCATAGCTGAAATAAGCCACTTTCATTTAGAACAAAAACTGACTACAAACCTTGATGGCCAGGGAGAGCGATGTGAACATGGCCACAGCTCACTATCATCAGATTCAGGCAGCTGCAGTGATTAACTGAGTCTTTTGCCGTTTGTTTTGAATCTAATGAGATGACTCGGCAGGTTCTATGTGCTGGACTACTCACAGTCCCATGGGAGACTCACTTAACCCTAATAATTAAAGTGATAAAGCAAGTGTGGTAGGTAAGAGGAGGGTATGGGTGCTTTCGATTAGTTGTCAAGGGCTACTTGGAGGCCCCCTGACGCAGCCAGAGAACAGCCAGGGATTCAATTCATCATCCTGCCTGTGCCAAACGCTAAGGGTCTTTTCATTATCAGACCACTGAGTCCCACTGTCTGCTCCTTCAGTATAAATGTGAGTGATGGCGTGTGAGGGTGGGTTGTGGGTGTGGATGGTGATGGAGGGGTGGGGCTGGGCCCTCGTTGTAAATGTCATCCCCATTGGACCGTTGCAGGTCCCGGCTCCAGAATAATAGGCCCTGTGACCTCTCTGTTGTCTATAATTAACCTCTAACCCCCGCCCTCCCTGGCTCATCCACCAATCCCCTGACAGCCATCATGTGTGATGCTGTTTGCCAAGCCTCTCATACCTCAGCCCTGATTCTCTCTCACTATAGGCAGAGAACTGGGAAAAGGGTGCAGGAGCAACAAAAGAAACAGAAAATGGCTGCTGTGCTAGTATTCCAGGGAATGCTTTACATGCTTGGGATGACCTGTGCACTCTGCGTTACCAGGCCTAAAACAAAATCTATTAAAATTCATCTTTATTTGTAAGAATGTCAATTTATCCATGACAAAACCCGGAACGGATTAGAGTCAGGGTCATAATGACATATAAACATGTGTTTTTATGTCAAAATAAAGGCTTACTATTTCATACTTCTTATTTCATTATGCACATTACAACAACCTACGCCCACAGGGGCAAGTAGCAGAGAAGTGAGGACCCTCTATCAACGAGTGTTTGACATTCCCTCTCTGTCTCTGTGTGCTTGACATGCTCTGAATGTGCTTTAATGGCAGCGGTGCCATGTCTCCAGCAGCAGGGGAATAGTCAGGGCTGGACGGACAGAGAGGAGGAATGAGCTGGAGAACACAGGTACCTCCCCTGTGCACACCATACTGACATTTACCACAACAATGAAACATCCTAGAAGCAAACTGTGGCAACGGTACATGTCTGCTGCACAACCCCAATCACAATAGAAAGTCAAATGATCCCTAATGGCTGGAGCTGACACCTGTACATAACGACATTTTGAAGACGCACACAGACAATTGGAAGAGAAGAATCAGACGAGGAGGAAATGAGACATAGAGTGAGGGAGCTTCCCTCTGTCTTCAGCAGCAGTCAGGGAGGAAAGGCATCTCTCAGCTTCAGTCACTTGGTGCATCAGTCTGCGCAATATCTTAGAGCTACGAGGAGGAAAATGCAAATGCCCTGTTGCTGGCAGCACCACAGAAGCTATGCCAGCATGTGTGTGGCATATTGAATGATAATGACAAAGCAGGCTATATCCCCTGTGAGCAAGCCTGCGGAACAATGATTACAGATTGGCCGCTGTGTCCTTAGCATCACAAGGGACTCTGATTATAATGCTAATCAGAGCTGCTGCCCATTGAAATATATCTGTACTTGCAAGGCAGGAGGAAATAAGATGGAATATCCCAGTTTGGCTGTAATTGTATAATGAAGCCCTGCTTGTTTTGATATTTTAGCCCACAGGAATTTATACAGTGGCTGTTGGCAGGCTTAACTTATTGCACCACCTGCTGGCCTCAGACTGGGTAATGCAAGCTCTTTCTTTTTGGTCCAGGGCACTTGGAAGCAATTATCTGCAGCCAGGCATTAAGTGTTGATGTAGGAGCTTGACTATATGCTTGCGTTATTCAATTTGATATCTGAGGTGGAGAGTTTGTTCATCTTCCTGTTAGTTGGATCATTCCGGCACATGCTAATCCAGTCTCAGTACGAATGGCACATCTAGTGGGATTCATGTCTGGTTCAGGTTTTACACTCTCATCCCCTGCTCCATCAGCCTGCAACAGTCACACCGTCTCTCCCCACCTGTCCTCTTTGAGCGTACTATATTTTCCTTCCGAGGAGAGAAACAAAAAGGAGAGCCGAGGCACAGTGATGCTCAGCTGCACACTCAATGTAGGCTAATGGCAGGGAGGAGAGTCTGAGCTCAGGCCGGCTCTGATTGGCTGGCCGGCGACGTGCAGCTTCTCCGCAGCACAACCTGTCACTGTTAATCAGGGGCCATCTCTTAACAGCCAGCCAGGGCTATCGGAGAGGTGAGCCCATTGCTATTCAGGACGAAACAGATGATAAATCATTTGTACATAATTAGTGCTCAGCAAGGTTACAACTGACACGTATTTTCATCTTAATTAGGAGAGAAATTTGTTCCATTAATTTAATTTGGTGTGCATGAGCGCCTCTGCACCTAACTAAGTTAATCTTACACCTGTCAGGGTGGGAATGCAGTTGGGCCTTGGATTACAGGGGGAATGGGTACGAGTCCTCTATCAGACGGTTTCACGTGCAGACCTGCGAGCCAGCTGGACTGTAGTGAAACAGCAGTGGCAAATAAAACCACAGCTCTGAACATCTACTGCTGCTGTATCAGAGAAAATGGCTGTTCGAAGTCCACTCTGCTGTTCTTACTATGCACTCTGATGGTGGGTGATAGAGGGATTTAACCTCGTCTTCTGTCATGTCTCATAGCCATAACACACGGCAAAAAACTGATCAAGGGACAGAAGTCAGAATCGCATCTTCAGTACTTTGCAGCCAACCAATCAGGTAGGCAGAAATGCTGCTTCATCCCAGGACAAATATTTAAGCAGATCTCACAAATGGGCATTATGGAAAAAAACATCTTCCATCATGGGGGTTGCAGGCCAGTCGTACCCCCAGCTCTCTGATTTACAGCCACAGCAGCCTTCATGGTCTATATGTGAGTGAGAATCACTGTCTGATGTGGTTGCAGTCCAGCAGGCAGGAGCAAGTCCAAGGACTAGGTCTCTTTCACTGCTGAGAGCTGTATGAAGCTGTAGTAATTGCCCCAAAGAGGTAGTTGGATAGAGAGGAAGACGGAGAATGACTGATTTAGTAACTATAGGATTTCTAATGGAAGTCTCCGCTGCCTCTCGGGCACTCAAGCTGACAACCATTACCTGAACTGATGCATAGTCCATTACGGGATCCCCCACTTTAATAGAGTGTCTATCACGTGAAATACAGAGATGTCAGGTGCCAAAGCATGCACTCTCACCCATGTGTGAAGGTTTAACCCAACTGTAATGGCTTTTCTTTAAGACACTGCTGCAGGCTTCTACATGTATTGAACAACAGAGAAGGAGGTGGTTGTTGGATGCTGTGCGACTCAGAACTGTGACCCTGTCCCCCTTTCAGACGGGGCAGTGGGAGCGTACACCCTCAGGGGTGCTGAATGAGGCGAGACCACCAGGCTGCAGCCAGCACGCTACTGCATTCAGACCGCTTTCACTGGCACGTCTGTCCAGCTTCCTGTAAAGGTGTCTCAAATACCAGCATGTTAAAGCTAATTTGTGCTTTTGACTGACAGCAGGAAAATATTATTTATAAAGTGACTGCATTAAACAGCAGTGTGAATGTTGCAACAGAATTATTGTTTATTAGTACTGTAATTGATAATTATTTTCAAACTATTTTTGATAAAAAAAAATTAATCTGGTAATTATTTTCTTGATTTATTTGTTTGGTCAATAAAATGTCATAAATAATAGAAATCCCAAATTAGCTATATTCACTAGTTTATTCTGGTATCAGAAATGTATAGATAGATAATTAAAACACAATATATGTTTAAACTGTGCAGTGTACTACCCACTACAGAGTAGGTGAAATTAGGACTTCCACCAGCAACATTAAAATACTGCTAAGCTCTAAATGTATCAGTAATAATACTTGAAAAGGAGAATATACAGTATAGACCTACAGTATACTAGAACATTTAAAAGCAGCAATAATGAGAAGCTTTTGATATTTTGGGGACAATTTCCAGTTAATACTTCCATACTTTTGGGGAACTCAGTGAATAAAGAGCTTCTACTTGTAATGGAGTATTTTACATGAACCGCTAGGATCTACCAGAAGGTCACCACTGGTCCACCGGTCCACCGGTCCACCGGTCCACCAGAACATGAGAACATGAGAACGTCTGCTCTGGAGGTGCATTTTGCTCCACAGAAACACCAGGAAGCAGAAAGCGTTTCAGTTGTAAAGGTACTGCATCACTTTCAGACAACACTAAATAATACAGTGTGTGTATACTGACTGTGTGTTATGTGTAACAGCTACACAGTGTAATGTACCTTGTTAGGAATAACTGTTTATAATTCAACTCACATTCTTGTAACCAGGTCTTTAACTCCAAAGACTGATTTTATTTCATATATTCTTCATTACTTAGTTGACTTTCTATATTTGATTTAACATATCTTGATCTCAAACAATATGAACAGCTCCAGAAAATCACTGTCAAATCCATAACTCCAGCTCTGTAAATGCTGACATCTTCTCACAACATGGACTGAAGTAAACTGATCAGCATCACACACGGACCCAGCTGAGTAGCAGAAAATCACCAACAACCTGCTGCAGTACTTTCCATTTTGTTAACGTTTTCTTTTCCATGAGTCCACAGTGCTTTTATTCCCCGCGGACACCTGCTTCTTCTCCTTCATCAGCTCCTCCCGAGCCATGGGCTGGATGATGGCGCCCAGCCGGGTGACCACCTTGGGCTTGTTGACCTTTTTAACGGTCTGCTCTGTGTTCCAGGTGCGGCCCAGAGGAGACAGGATGGTGCTCTCAAACTGCGCATGGTTCTGGAAGGGAAAAGGCAGTGAGTTCACCTGGTGGAGGCTGATGGAGCTGTTTCTCTTCTCTGACATGATGACGCTGGGCAGATGCTGATCTTTCCTGGGTGGAGGCGGTGCCGTCTTGATCCTGAACCTCCGGCGTTTGTTGCGTGACGGCTTGAGGCTCGTCCCTCCCCACTCGCCCCACCCAGGCAGCGTCAGGTCCACCATCTTAGGCTTCCCTGCATCCTCCTGCTTCTTCTTGTCCTTAAGAAAGTCTGAGATGACATCGTCTCCGGCAAAGGCCTCGTTAATCAGCCCCCTCTGGTCCAGCTTTTCATCCGAGTCCTCGGTGTCCTCGATGCTTGGAGCGAGTGGGACTTTGATGACTTTCGTCTCTTTGGTGAGAACTTCTTTCAGCTCAATCCCTCTCTTCCTTTTTCTGATTTTGCCTGGCTTTTGAGCTGCAGGTGGCAGGTTTTCTGCAGCTGAGGGCTGCTGGGACTGAGCAGGTGCTTTATCAGTGGCTGATTTCTCTTGACTGAGAAGCTCCAGGTCCTCCACAGTCCTGATCCTCATCAGCCCTTCGTCCAGCTGAGCTGACGAGTCTGTGTGGCTGGCCTCTGCACTTGCCTCAGCCTTCTCTGCTTCAGCCTCCCGACGGCTGTCTGCTATTCTCTGGAAAAGGCTTGTGAAGTGTGAAAGCTCCTCTTCCTCTTTATCGGCCTCATCTGAGTCCTCTGCTGGAGCTTTAATCTCCTCATCGTCCACAGATATTACGGGTGCTGAGTCAGTCTCTTCAGCCTGACGCAGTCTCCTCCTGTTGTCAAACTCTCTGAGGAGTGCTTCCTCTTGTGTTTCCTCAGCCCCTTCCTCATCTTCTTCTTCTTCTTCAACTGTATTTACCACCACTCCCGGCCCCTCTGCTGTAAGATCCACAATGTCTCTGTTCTCTTTTTCTGTGGGATCTTCAGAAAGCTTCCCTCTCATCCAGGGATTTAAAGAATCTCCTAGCTCTGCATCATTTACAAAATCAGGCAGGACCTCTGCACCATCTGCTTCATGTTGCTCCTCTTCCTCATTATTCACAGAGGTCACCAGCTTCTGGGTCAGCTCTTTGTTCACCTCTAGCTGCTGCTGCATTGCTTTGCGAGCCCCCTCATCGTATTTGGCCATGATGGCCTTCGACTTGGCCCACTTGCCACTGTTCTGGTGCTTCAACGACATCCTCTCCTGCATCCTGGCCAGCTCCATCTTATTCAGCTCCTCTAAAGCAGCGCCAGGGTCTGTCTTCACCATCTCGTCAAACTGCTTCAGGAACTCTTTACGCTTGGCTTTGTTGTGCACTTTGTGGTATTTCTTACTCTTGATCTTCCTCTCTCTCCGGGCCTTGGCCTCATAGTAGGACTGTAGAGCCCGGGCTTTCTGCAGCTCTGCACGTCGGATCTTGGCCTCCTCCAGGCTCATCGCCTTCAGTGAAGCCTCCTCAGCAGGGGTTAGGATGGGGTCATTGATGGGCTGCTTGTTGGCGGACAGGAGGGCGAAGATCTCCTGCTCCAGAGGGGTCTGCGCCTTCCAGCCGGTCACCACCCTCTCCATGGGTTTAGGACCAGGGGGCTCCTGGTTGAGGGGGAAGACCAGCTGCTCGGCCCTCTGGTTCTGTGTGATGATGCTTTTCCAGCGGGTCACCTCAGTGGCTGCCTTCTGAAAGGCCACATCTCTCTGGATCCTCTCGCTCTCCTGCTTGCTCAGAGGACACTCAATCGTCTTTTTGGTCCGCTGCAGGTTCTTCAGTTGTTTTTTGGTCTTGGCTGGCACAGCGGGGTTTTTGTCCACGGTCCCAATGAGGTCCGACAGGTCCATTTTGTCGCCCTCCCCCTCCGCGTTGACAGTAAACTCCGACATGTGGACGGAAGCCTCGGACCTCTCCCCCAGCCTTTTCCTCCTCTTACCACCGAGAGCGCTGATGGCTTCCAGCAGCTTTTGGCGTCGTCGGTCGTCGTCTCCATCCTCTTCCTCTTCGCTGGTGGTGTTTTCCTCCGCCTTATTTAAATCCTCCTCCTCGCCGTCATCGTAACACTCCCGTGTCTCCGCCGCGGTGTCCTCCGTCCCCTCGGAGCTCTGCTTTACGCGCTTTCTACCCACCTTCTTCTTACTGACTTTCGCCATGGTGTAGCTGCCGTCAACACTGCTCCACACACGTGTAACGTCAACGGAGACGTTGTCGTAAACTAGTTACCGTAAAGCGAGTAGCACTGTCGCAAAATCTTATTCTTAATCTTTCAATCTCTTATTGAAACAATTAAAATACAAACATGCTGCAATGATAGAGCATAAATGTGCGGAGGTACTACAAATAACAACTAAGAAAGAAAATAGAGGATTATTATAACGAATGAATAAAACTGCGTAGAAATAAAGAAGAACGAGTGGTGCTTTAAAAACAGGGAAACCCAGAATGTGTGGAAGTGGGTTTCTGTGGATCTGAGGCCAGTCTGAGCAGTGAGCTGCAGACATCACTGCCTGCGGACAGTCTTAAACGGAACGTTATATCGGTATAACTGAGCGCTTTACTGTCGTAAAGTGGATTGATGATCAATAATCCCGGCGCTCCCTCTGCTGGCTATAAATGCGCGTGCACGTTGTGCTGTCTTGTGCTTCCCGTGACACTACCACGCGTTAAAAACACAGACTATGGTTTAAATTACCACATAACATGTACAGGTAGAACACCACATGTTATGGTGTACATGTAGTGTGAAGCTGCCGCGGAGGTACGACGGTAATACCGATGACTGTTGGCTGTCACGTGACGCGGTCATGTGACCTGTCAGTTCATCATGGCGGCCGCTGCGTCTGTTTTCCACCGAGTGAGAACTGGCTCTAAAATAGGAGCCCAGTACGACCAGGAGGGAAACCCCATCCAGGTACAGTAACGAGGCTTCCGCTGTAACGGCTGCCCGTAACGACACATGTCAGCTAACAGCGTCGAGGCTAACGTATAAAAGGGGAGGAAAGTAGAGAAAAGGGGAGGAAATAGAGAAAGGGGAGGAAAAAAAATGGAGCCGACAAGCTAGTTAGCTAAAGGTGGAGCCGACAAGCTAGTTAGCTAAAGGTGGAGCCGACAAGCTAGTTAGCTAACGGGGCTAACCGAGCTGCGACTGTCCCACTGGACACAAGATCAATAATCATCTTTATCTGCACAGCACCTCTCTAAACATAGCTACAAAGTGTTTGCTCAGATAAGATACAGTACAGACTAAAGCATAAACATATGGAGACAAAATAGTGAGAAAACTGAAACCCATCATCGGTGGACTCAGACAGTTTGTTACAGAGACACCACGTACCCCAGAGGACAGTCAGGGTGTTTAAAACGGTTCACCGAGCTGCTGCCTCAAGGGGCCAACAAGCCTTTTTATAAAAATGGGGTTTTTGGCAAGATTTAAAAGTGGTTACTGAGCTCGCTAACCCGAGGGAGGCTGCTCCAGGGTCTAGGGGCACACAGGGAGGAAGGAGCTCCGAGAGGAGGCCCGGGGCTGAACCAGGCAGAGCTTTAAAAGTTAACAACAAAATCTTAAAATCAGCTCTAAACTTGACAGAAAGCCATTGAAGCTCTGCTAAAACCGGAGGGATTTGCTCAAAGTGTTCCAGTGGTCAGTCTGGCAGCTGCACCGTGAACTACTGCAGCTGGTGAAGTTGTGGCTGAGACCGGAGGGCATGGCAGTCATCAAGGCGGGAAGACATGAGCATTAACTACTGTACTGAGGTCTTCGGTGGATGAGAAGGATCGACTTTGGAAATATTTCTGAGGTGCAGGAAGCACGATTGCACCACGCTTATTTGTGCATCAAAAAGTCTAGTGTCAAATAAAACACCAGGTTTCTTGCAACTGATTTAGTGTTTAGTGAGAGGGAATCCAGACTGTTGTAAACTGAAGTTAAAACTGGTGGGGCCAAAGGAGAACCTCCATCTTGTTTTAATTTAACTGAAGGAAGTTCAGGGACGTCCAACATTGTGTATCAGCTGCATGTCCAGAGCACTGCAGCAGCCCGGATGGACACTGGTTTTCTACTGAGGGGGTGATGATGATGATGATGATGATGATGTGCGTTTGTCTCCCAGGTGGAATCCCGAGAGGATGAGGAGCAGAGCGTCAAGCTGACGGAGATCCAGGAGCTCCTGGTGGCAGCTGGATACTTCAGAGCCCGGATTAAAGGATTGTCACCTTTTGATAAGGTGCGCACATCACCTGTTTGTGCTCTGTTGCATTTAAAATGGTACTAGATAGATAGATAGATAGAAAGATTACTTGTCACTTACTTGTCCAGTTGATAAGGTTATAAGTTTTGCTTAACTGCGAACTTAGGTGGCCATAAATCAATGTGGTCAGGAAGCGTCACACAGTAAGCAGTGCTGTTGATTCATTAACATACATTAACAATAAACCTCCACCCCACTCAGCTTGTTTCTTCTTCCTCAGGTTGTCGGTGGTATGACTTGGTGCATCACAACGTGTAACTTTGACATTGATGTGGATCTTCTTTTCCAGGAAAATTCAACTATTGGGCAAAAAATGTAAGTGTTTTTTCAACCTGCTACTTGCTACTTGCTCCACGGCGATGTGATTTGTCCCAGATCAGCTAGAAGTGTGATGAAGTCTTTGGTCATCAATCAGTCATCAGTCCAAAACAGTGTTGCTAGATTGCACTGTGAGACATGGTTATGTCCACTGGTGGGCTAGACTACAGCTACATCCTACCAATGAGAAGAGATAAGATAAGATAAGATATTCCTTTATTAGTCTCACAGTGGAGAAGTTCACAACATAGTATGATCTGACACAGAATATACTGATTGACGCTGGCACAACAATGTAAGCACCACTTTTGAATACAGTTAGCGTTAAAACATAAACGGTGCCAGCATTTAGATCAAAGCTTGATTTGTCTTTTGCTGCTCAGGTGAATCACATACCTCGATGATTAGTGCTGGTTCACCAGGAATTCCTCACACAAGACGCCATGCCTTAAGTTTGACATAGTACAGTTTGACACGGAGAGTGACCAGGATGTAATGTGATGAACATTATAGTGGACGTCAACTGTACAGTGGAAAGAAAAAGTCTCCACATCCCTGTTAAAATACCAGGTTTTTGTGATGTCAAAAACTGAGACTGCAAGAAATCATTTCAGGGCTTTTTCCACCTTTAATGTGACCTGTAACCTGAACAGTTCAACTGAAAAACAAACTGAAACCTTTTAGGGGGAAAAATAAAAAGTAAAATGAGCTGACAAAGCATCAAAGGGATCTCACTGTTGAAAGATATCAGTCAGGAGAAGAGTAAAAAACACTCTCCAAGGCAGCAGATATACCATGAACAAAAATGAAACATGTTAAGATAAGTGAATTTTACTTGTATTATTCATATCTGAGTTGCTTTTTAAATATCATGTGTGCATTAGTAGGTCAAGAATGAAATATTCCAGCGGGGCAGCACGAAGCAGCTGAGTTCAGCTGAGATGTAGGAGTTAACGTTAACTGGCTGCAGTTCAAACTTCCAGCGATCCAGGTGGTATGTCAGGCTACTCTTGCATATACAGGTACGCCAGTCACGTCTCCTGGTGTCCTCACCGGACCTGGTGGACATTTGCTGCTGGTTTTAATACTATTAACATGACCACTTACTATTAGTGTAAAAATACTGACACGGTCCTTCTTGTTACCAGTGTGGTAACTGGAGTCGCTGCAGAGAAAAGATTGATTCATTCAGTGATGAGTGCTTCTTTCTCTTTGCAGAGCTCTGACGGAGAAAATAGTGTCTGTGCTGCCAAAGATGAAGTGTCCTCATCGCCTGGAGCCCCATCAAATACAGGGGCTCGATTTTATTCACATTTTTCCAGTGATACAGGTGAGAGAGTTCATCTTAAACTGACCCTTCATATACTAATATTTACTACTGAATAGCAAGCATTTCAAATAGTACCGGTAATAATGATGTTAGTTAGAAGTTTGTCTGGCTAATTTGAATGGGATTTGTATCAGCCGATAAGATTTGGCTTGTGATCTAGATCTGTGATTTCCACCACAACTTATTGTAGTACTTGGGTGTCAGCTCATAAATGTGTTGCAAATCTGGTGCAAACGACAGGCACAGTTAGAGGTTTGAGCTCTGCAGAGGAACTTGTGTTTTTTTCTGGTATCTGATCAGCTGTGTGTTGTGTCTCCTGCCAGTGGCTGGTGAAGCGAGCCATAGAGACCAGGGAAGAGATGGGCGACTATGTGAGAGCTTACTCCATTTCTCAGTTCCAGAAAACCCACAGCCTCCCAGAGGTAACTACACAGTACCAGTCAGTTACTGAGCCAGAACGTTAGACCTGGCTCGAGGGGAAGCAGCACAAAGAAAAACCCAGATGGAAAAGGGTAATGCAGTTTATTTGTAACTCAGTTTTAAGGATAATGGATAACAACCAAACAAACCAAAGAAGAGGGCGGCGGATGCTGTTTAAAGCAAGAAACTCAACATACAAGAGGACTCACTATGAGCTATGCAGTTACCACTGGCTAAATCAAAAATAAAGAGGAAAGCTGACTCCCTGCTCTAACTAATAACCAAACAACAGGAAAACAGCCCCCCTGCACCTAGTATTTCTTAACAACAAATAGTCTATGCTGTGGTGTGCAGCCAAAAATCAGTCATTATCTATAACACTAAACCTGGCCACTCTCTCTCAAAGGTTGTGTTAAACAGCTGGTGTCAAACACCAAACAAAAAGCCAGTAGGCCACAAATGTCTGTCAACGCAACATCCAAACAAAGTGGTTTTCTGCACAAGCAAAGTCAAAATGTTGAAAGTCCAATAGGCTGAGTGGGGAGCTGCCGCTAACAGACAGGGCTGGAGTGAAGGGGTGGCAGGGGCTTTAACACAGCCGGGCCTGATTGAACGGTCGGGATTGGCTTGATGGAAAAGGTGCCGCACCAATCAGGAGAACAGACTGCTGAAGAGGGCGTGGCCAGGAGTCCTAGAGGCCGCACCAATCACAGCAGAGGGGAGGTGGAGCTTACAAAGGTAGTGCAGGCAGTTGGCAGAGAGGGAAAGATGAAGAGGTGAAACACTAATAAACACTATGAAGAGCTGCAGCCGTAACGCAGAACGAGGGTGTAGTGGCTGCTGAAGTGACTTTCAGATGATGGATAACTTAGAGAGCATGAGCGAAATTACTGTTTTGATCACTTATGTCAATACTGGAACATGATAGGTGCATGGTTTGTCTGATTGATGAACTTAGGTATCACCAAATGATGACTGTAATATGCCTGAAAATGTGACTTGGTACAACTGATAATGCATAAATTGCACTCAGGACATGACCAAAAACACAGAGGATAACGTCCATCTGCTTATGACCTTTCTCTGACACCAGCAAGGCTTAATAATCCAAGCATAAACGTGTATATGTGCTCATACAGTTCTTAATGTGTAAAGGAGATGGGTCTCCAGGGAATCAGGTGGTTAGAGTTGGCTCAAGGTATGGCATGAACACAGGAACAGACTTTCCAATTAGGTTGATTTAATTATGCTGTGGTCTGTACCAGTGATACATACTCATAATATCTGGTTTGCAATCATAAGTATCAACACACTCACCTTTAAGCTTCTGCACACAGTAATAAACAAAGGTAGTTTCCTTGAATGGTGAAAAAACGGAAGAGAGAAAAACACCTCCCATCTTCCCATCAGCCACAACTACAAACTTAAAAACATCCCACACCCAGCTAGTTAAACTACTCGGCCACCCAATGACGTCACTTAGGTGAGACAAAGTGAACTAGCTTCACAACCGATAAGGCAATAGACAGGCATAGATGTGGGCTTTCTCACATCATGTCTTCAACTGGTACGAACCCCCAAAAGGTTAGAGGTCTTTCTGCCAGCAGAAGAAAAAACACATTTTAGTAACGACAAAGAAGTCAAATGAATTTCTGATATGAGATAAGATAAGATATTCCTTTATTACTCCCACAGTGGAGAAATTCACAGATAAGTCACGCATAAGTCAGAATGATGAAAAATGAAGTCAAAATAATGAGATACTAAGACGGTTTGAAATGCTTCATCAAATAGTCTTGTGATTTGATGTACCATCATCAGCATCATCTTCATCATCATCATCATCATCATCATCCCTACCTTTTCAGCCATGTTTTCTTCTCCTTGTGGAAATGGGTTTCAGAATCAGATACTGAAATTCAGCAGGAAAACACAGCCATGTTCTTCACTGTCTGCTAAAGTAAGAGAGTCAGAGCACATTTGCAGAGATGTATTAACGCTTCCAGTCATTTAACAGTATCTAGCAGGTATGTGGTAATAATTTCCCACCTTGGTTGGCGATTTAACATGTAAACCAAAATGTTGTTAGGCTATATATAAATATAATAATAATATAATGCATAAATCTAGTGTTGACATGTGAAACCCTGCGGTCTAGGATGAAGACTTCCTGCAGAGGAAAGACAAGGCTGTGAGAGCAGTTCTGGATGTGTTGGTGAGTAGCTACACCATCAGGTATCACATGCACTGAATTAATTATGTAACTACTTCAATGACATCTAAAATGTTAAGGTAACTGATTATACTTTATATTTAAAAACAATAAGTGCAAACCATTTCTGAGAAGTTTTCTAAGTGGTCTGTTTATTTTTGTACTAAATAGAAAACTCAGTATGGATTCCTATGCCCCGAATGAGCTCAGTGGTGTTTTACAGGAAGTGTACAAACCCCAGAGGAAGTACAGGAGGCAGCGAGATGCAGGGGAGCTGCTGGAGGAGGAGTCCAGGGTCCACTCCACTCTGCTGGAATATGGCAGGTACAATCTCACATCAGGCGTGTGCGCTCTGTCGCTTTCTCCAGGATCCTTTTTTGTCCAAGTAGCTTTAATATGAAAATCCTAAAGATTTCCTGGCTGATATGACGACACCCTGTTAGTGATGGGAACAGCCATAGCAGTTTAATACTACAGGTCCTAGAATACTGGGGGCAGCAAAGCAAGCTATTGTTGGTTTGATAAAGAGGTCAGGCAATAATTGTCTTTTCCCATCTTTCTGTGTGCAACCGTGATCTGAGTTTATGCAGCACAAGGCGTGAGTCTGCAAACAGAGACAGTAGTCAGTGACTTCGCTGTGCAGCTCATCTACCAGCTCACTGTCATAACATGACCAAAACGCCCTCCATCCTGTTTTTATTTTTGTTTTGCATTTCCTACTACTTCACAATAAAGGTCAACTCCTGTTTCGCTAGTTAAATTCTTTTCATGTGAAGCAGAAGCGTCAGGAATGTTTGCAGGTTTGCATCAGCAGTAACTTAACAGTATTTTTTCCAGAAATTTCACCACAGACTCTCAGTTCGTAATAAACTAAGAAAGAAGTTTGGAAATTAGTGTTTGGTGGATGGTTCTCGTTGTTCCAGTGATAACTGTCACAGTATTTTACATGGTTACATTTAGTCTGACAGTTTAAAGAGAGATGAACCAAACTGATCAGGAGATCCAGACAACGAGCCAAAACCCCCTGAGACCACCGAGGAGTTCATCAGGGGAAGAAGAGGAAGGATTTAGACTGGACCAGTCCACCTGCAGACTGGAACCCTGTTGATCAGCATTTTACCTGCTGAAGAGGAAACAAACAGCTACTGAAAGAGGCTGTGGTGAAAGACTGGAAAAGCACCACAGAAGAAGAACGGAAAGGTTTGGTGATGTCAGAGGGTCGCAGGCTTTGATGCAGTTATTACAGCTAAAGATGAAGTATTATTGACTGTAATCTATCTGAAGTCTATCTGATCCTGGACTGTGGATCACCGTAAAATGTGGAGTTCTGTTACAGACGGTGCTATCTGCTGAGTGGTGGATCAGATCTAGATGGAAATACCTGAATAGAAGCTGAAATCCTGATCTGTGGTCTCAGATCCATCTGGTGGTGTCAAACCCAAATGTTGGCCTCACTGGTCCAGTAGTTTTGGAGGGAACTGTACATCCATAGCGCTGACAGAGAGGAGGCTGATCACAGCCAACAATATGGCGCTACTGTTTTCACTTGACAGTTGACTTTCTCTCGACAGTGCATATTGTCACACTTTTATACTGCAGTATAACACGACACAACATATATTTTCACAGCCCTATAAGTTTTGCAATACTTTCATCAGTGGGCCATAGGCTCCAACTCCCTTATGTTACCTCAGTCAGCAATAGTGACCGAACAGACATTTATTTAAATCAAAATCTTATAGATATTTAAGGCATCACTGTCATTTATTTGTATTTCCATGTATTCTAAATGTAAATCTTCAACCACACACTAACATCTGAGTCAACTAGCTAAACTTCCAGTGTTTCAAAACCATATTACACTTTGAAATTTGATCTCTCAGCATGCTGACATTTTATACACCAAGATAATTGTCATAATTGATAATGAAAATGATAGTTTTGTAATTTTGGTGAAGCATACCTTTAGGTATACAGCTTGTGTGTTAAGCTATTTCCCTCCTCTGTCTAGTTTCCATCAGTATTTCTACATTTAATACAGCTCAGGGTTTTTAGGAAAATAAGGAATGAGACTTCAAAACAAACTTTTGCTCAAAGCTGAAGTCTTGTGAAAACCAGTTGGATATGGTTTTCCTTTTTCGAGGCCTCCATTCTCTGTCGCTGCCCTGCTGACCTTTCACCTGAACCCCAGTCATGTGCTGTTTTAATCCACAAATCTCATGTCGTTTCTTCTTCTCTGTCTGATATATTGTTTTTTCATCCATCTATCCGTCCATCCCCACACCTGTACTAGAATGTCACGTTTCCTCCTGTAAGTACTGTGTGAACGGGTGAAGCTTTCTTTCGCAGCACTGTGTTGTGTGGTTGAACGTGTCGGCAGAGAATGCAAGCCGTTATCACATGCTGTGTTTTAGGCATGATGGATGCAAAGTGTGCTGCTTTCATGTCCTTTTGTATTTCTTCCTTTATGTAATCAATCCTGTCCTGAGGGGCTGTTGATGTGTTGAACTTGGAATGTGGCATGTTGTAGTCGAAAACTTTGGAGGGACAAAAGGGCAAAGGAAATGTTTTCTTTATTTTCCATGGTAGTTATGTTGTTTGCTTTTGTCCCTCTAGGCGTTATGGGTTCAGCAAACAATCCAAACAAGACAAGGTAGGTGGTTTACTGATATGTCCCTCACAAAGCAGCAACAGTTATCTTTTACTTTGAGAGTTTTATAGAGTTCATCAGGCTTATTCAGGTCAGTAAGATGCACTGCTGTATGCTCCTCCTGAGCCCCGACACATCACATTAACACACTGACTGTCACAGGACAACTCCACCGATTGTTACGCATCAGAGACTGTTTGTCGATGTTCAGGAGTTCTGCTTCATATGTGAAATGAGTAGTACGAAGCCTTCAGTGTCTCCAGAGGGAGCTGTGTGATATCCCTTCAGACGGCGTTGGTTGGGTCTGAAGACTGCAAGTTTGAAAAGATCCATTTCTTTAAATGTCCAACAGTGTTTGCATCTTTTAACACATGAATGACAGGAGTAGCCTTAGATATTCATGTGTCCAGCAGCATTCACTGCTCCTCCTCCTCCTCCTCCTCCTCCTCCTCCTCCTCCTCCTCCTCCTCCTCCTCCTCCTCAGCCTCTGTGTCTTGTCTCTCTCCTCTAGGTGGAGGAGAGGAAGGCTTTACTGGCCAATGGCTCTCAGCCGACGCCCCCTGGGATGGCCGAGGTGTCGGAGGAGGAAGACCTGCAGGCAGCGGAGGAGGTGAGCTCTTCAATGAGTGCATTATACGTGAAAGGCAAATATACACTATTATAGATAGTCAGGTAACAGCAAACAGAGTAGGGGACACAAAGACATGTACATGCAGCCACATTATATATATATATAATAAAGTATTACTATTACAGTTTGAATTTTTAATTAATTGCAGTTGAAATTGAAGTGTCTGAATTCTAATCTAAACTAAACATGGTGGAGACTTTTACTGGGAAAGTGGCTGCATGTCGCCAAAACTACACACAGCACCGTGGCTGCTACAGTAACTCTCCTGACAGTGAACGCAACACCCCGGCTGCAATGGTAATTCTCCTGACGGTGGACTGGAGACAGTGAACGCAGCACCGCGGCTGCTACAGTAACTCTCCTGATGCTAAACGCAGCACCGCAGCTGCTACAGTAACTCTCCTGATGCTAAACACAGCACCGTGGCTGCTACAGTAACTCTCCTGACGTTGAACTGGAGACAGTGAACGCAGCACCGCGGCTGCTACAGTAACTCTCCTGACGGTGAACTGGAGACAGTGAAAGCAGCACCGCGGCTGCTACAGTAACTCTCCTGACGGTGAACTGGAGACAGTGAACGCAGCACCGCGGCTGCTACAGTAACTCTCCTGACGGTGAACTGGAGACAGTGAACACAGCACCGCGGCTGCTACAGTAACTCTCCTGACGGTGAACTGGAAACAGTGAACGCAGCACTACGGCTGCTACAGTAACTCTCCTGACGCTGAACGCAGCACCGCGGCTGCTATAGTAACTCTCCTGACGCTGAACGCAGCACCGCGGATGCTATGGTAACTCTCCTGACGGTGAACTGGAGACAATGAATGCAGCACCGTGGCTGCTACAGTAACTCTCCTGATGGTGAACTGGAGACAGTGAATGCAGCACCGTGGCTGCTCCAGTAACTCTCCTGACGGTGAACTGGAGACAGTGAACACAGCACAGTGGCTGCTACAGTAACTCTCCTGACGCTGAACGCAGCACCGCGGCTGCTATAGTAACTCTCCTGACGGTGAACTGGAGACAGTGAACGCAGCACCGCGGCTGCTATAGTAACTCTCCTGATGGTGAACTGGAGACAGTGAACGCAGCACCGTGGCTGCTACAGTAACTCTCCTGACGCTGAACACAGCACCGCGGCTGCTATAGTAACTCTCCTGACGGTGAACTGGAGACAGTGAACGCAGCACCGTGGCTGCTACAGTAACTCTCCTGACGGTGAACTGGAGACAGTGAACGCAGCACCGTGGCTGCTACAGTAACTCTCCTGACGCTGAACGCAGCACCGCGGATGCTATAGTTACTCTCCTGACGGTGAACTGGAGACAGTGAATGCAGCACCGTGGCTGCTACAGTAACTCTCCTGACGGTGAACTGGAGACAGTGAACACAGCACAGTGGCTGCTACAGTAACTCTCCTGACGCTGAACACAGCACCGCGGCTGCTATAGTAACTCTCCTGACGGTGAACTGGAGACAGTGAACGCAGCACCATGGCTGCTACAGTAACTCTCCTGACGCTGAACGCAGCACTGCGGCTGCTATAGTAACTCTCCTGACGGTGAACTGGAGACAGTGAACGCAGCACCATGGCTGCTACAGTAACTCTCCTGACGCTGAACGCAGCACCGCGGCTGCTATAGTAACTCTCCTGACGGTGAACTGGAGACAGTGAACGCAGCACTGTGGCTGCTACAGTAACTCTCCTGATGCTGAACTGGTGACTCTGTTGTCTTTTGTGCTCATATACTACAGCTGGAGCACCGCTGCATGCAAGGCACAACTCTCGTCAATTAACACTTAATAATTGGTTAACGGTAATTGGTTAAAAACATTTTTCAAAATTAGACTTCCTGAAAGTGGATAATCAGAGCAGGTAGTTATAATCGGTGACAGTGGTTTAGGGGTGGCTGTGGCTCAGGAGGTAGAGCTGGTCGTCCTCCAGTCACAAGGTTGTCAGTTCAATCCTACTTTCAACTTCCAGCATGCTGAAGTGCCCTTGAGCGAGACACTGAAGCCCACTCTGGTCCCGGGGTGCTGTCCTGCAGCTCACCGCTCTGATGCTTGGGGTTAAATACAGAGGTCACATTTCATGTTTGAACCTGCTACAGGACCATAGAAATAGTAAAAACAGTCTGCAGAACTCTATAATGAATTCACCAGTTCATACTAGAAACTGTCCTAAGATGTTTCTTTTATTGTGTGTGTGTGTGTGTGTGTGTGTGTGTGTGTGTGTGTGTGTGTGTGTGTGTGTGTGTGTGTGTGTGTGTGTGTGTGTGTGTGTGTGTGTGTGTTTTCTCTCTGAGATGCGAATCAAAACCCTGATGACCAGCATGGCTGCCATGGCTAATGAAGAGGTAGTTAAGTCTGTTTTCAGTCCTGTCTTCTCTCATTTTATTTGTGGACTACTTGAAGCACCACATTACTTTTCATCTTATCGAGGCTCAGACGTCACAAAGCTCATTTAACCTACATTACTATCAATAACCCTTAGCTCCTCTTTGTCTTGTCTTTTTCTTTTTGGAGCATTGCTGTCTATTATATTCTTATTTTATTCAATCAGTAGTCAAAGCTCTGTTCTTAACTTCATTTTTAGCGATCTGGTATTCACTGTAAACAGAACAACTACACGGCTAATGCTGTCATGTGACTGGTAGCATTGCTTCTGGTTTTGACTGAACTTTATCTGTTGTCCTTGTGCAGGGGAAGCTGACAGCGAGTGCAGTGGGTCAGATAGTGGGACTGCAGTCTGAGGAGATTAAACAGATCGCCTCTGAGTATGCTGAGAAGGTGATGTTGTACCACATTATTATCCTCATTATAAGCTGATCCCACTTTTGAAGATGCAGTACACTGTTACTCTAGTCCTGTTGGGAACGTTTCCCTGAGGCTCCTCATCCATGAAGTCTTTTCTCTTGTAAAAGTGAAACATGAATAATATAATAGAGCATTATGTTTGTGTAGCTTCAGTCAGCAGTTAGCTGAAGCAGAAGATACTCTTTCCATTGAAAGTATCTGATGTTGTGACCACATAATTGTGTAGTCCTTGACTGAAAGACAGCCTCCACTTTTTCAAACATACTTTCCAGAGTGCCTTGTATTCGGGCCAGTACAGTCATTTTAGTTTAAGGGGCGCAGTAGTTCTTGAGCAGGCTGTATGCTCATAATACTGAAGCTGAACAGAGGCCTTCTGCATACATGCTGCTGTTTATTAACAGCTTTTTAATTCAACCTGCTTTTCAAGAAATCACAATATCAAGATCTGGATTATCATGATCCTAGTGGAAGGAAGAATGTAGACACCCTGATCTCAACTAAACCGGGCACTTCATATCACAATAAAAGCACACACTGCACACACCCAGTGGTGCAGCTTGTGGTGGCCCAGCGCTTGAATACAAACCTGTACGCTACAGTTGCTTCCTGTCAGCATCTTCATGTTGTGATACGTCTCCCTCATGTCCTGCAGCAGTCCGAGCTGTCAGCAGAGGAGCGTTCAGAGCGCTACGGCCCACTGCAGCAGCACCGCAGGGCGGTGGGCTCACTCAACAAGCAGATCCAGCAGAAGACCAAACAACTGGAGGAGGTCTGCAGCCTACTGTGGTCCACTGTACACTGAACTCACTCCATTACAGCCAGAGCCACTGTGATCCTCAAGTGTAAAACCTTTGTTGCTAGCATCACAGAAACATGAACAATTTCTATTTACTATTTATTTCTTTGATTACAGGACCCTTGTATAGACCATAGGACCGAGGACCTCTATATTATATGCAGTTAGCAACCACTTAGTTTAAAATGAAGTGATCACAGAAGGTGCCGTAACTAGCAGTAACAAGTATTTCTGTTTTTCAACAGCTACAAGCCAAGCATGCAGCGGTGAAAACAGGCTGTGACGAGGCCAAGAGAGATCTGACAGAGGTAAGACGAGGCTAGCTGGCTGGTGTTCCTGTTTCTAAGCATTGATTGCTAGTATTATATTGGCAGACACATAGAACAATTGATAAGGTATCAAGTGACGCTGATTTATTTGTTGGACATGTTGGTACATTATTTATTATTATGGATCTTGAATTTGTATTTTGAGATGGACCTGGCAGCAAATACTGTCTGAGTTACTGTCTGCTGTCTTAAAACTCCTCACACCACGTACATGAAGAGAAGTTTGACAGCTGACATTACAGAATAACATGGATTACATTACAATAAGCCATTCATTATTCATTTGAAAAAAATGATCAATGAGTTGTGTTTTTTTTAAAACGTATCTGTGGATATCGTGAATATAGCATATTTTTTTTAAGAGGGAACGATGGCAAAGGTTTTTGTCAAAAAGTTGCTTCCAACAGACACGGGTGTGTGTTCGCAGGCCACAGAGCGCTCCGACAAACTGGACAAAGAGCTGAAGTGTTTAGACGAGTTGGAGGAGCAGGCTGACAGCAGGTGAGTGCCGGAGAATCATTATCTCCTTAATCCTCATCACACAATGAAAATGTGTATATTTCCTCCGTCAACAGCTGCCTGCTTGTCTTTACATTTGTTTTTACAACCTGAACGCTTAGGAATGAAATAATTCAAAGAACCATTTAGCAGCAGATACTGTCTAAGAGATTTCTAACACAATGGTAGCCAACAGTGTAGGTCACATGGTCAGCAAACAAATGATCATCAGTGTGATTAACAAGTGATTAACAGTAAAAAAAAACATGAATTTCCTCTTTTATTTAGGACGAAGGAATGAAGCTAGAAGATGCTTTTAAATAAAATACATAAAAACACAGTATGAATCAAAGCTTTTTAGTGTAGAGCACTAACATCCCCTCTGATCACGATCCAAAGCTTGAGAGAGATCTGTAGTTCTTATAACAGCTGAATGGTGTCGGGTACAGTGTCTCATTCACTACACCCTACTCACAGCCATTCACTACACCCTACTCACAACCGTTCACTACACCCTACTCACAACCATTCACTACACCCTACTCACAACCATTCACTACACCCTACTCACAACGATTCACTACACCCTACTCACAGCCATTCACTGATTCACTACACCCTACTCACAACCATTCACTGATTCACTACACCCTACTCACAGCCATTCACTACACCCTACTCACAACCATTCACTACACCCTACTCACAACCATTCACTACACCCTACTCACAACCATTCACTACACCCTACTCACAACCATTCACTGATTCACTACACCCTACTCACAACCATTCACTGATTCACTACACCCTACTCACAGCCATTCACTACACCCTACTCACAACCATTCACTACACCCTACTCACAACCATTCACTGATTCACTACACCCTACTCACAGCCATTCACTGATTCACTACACCCTACTCACAACCATTCACTACACCCTACTCACAACCATTCACTGATTCACTACACCCTACTCACAGCCATTCACTACACCCTACTCACAACCATTCACTACACCCTACTCACAACCATTCACTACACCCTACTCACAACCATTCACTGATTCACTACACCCTACTCACAACCATTCACTGATTCACTACACCCTACTCACAACCATTCACTGATTCACTACACCCTACTCACAACCATTCACTACACCCTACTCACAACCATTCACTGATTCACTACACCCTACTCACAGCCATTCACTACACCCTACTCACAACCATTCACTACACCCTACTCACAACCATTCACTGATTCACTACACCCTACTCACAGCCATTCACTACACCCTACTCACAGCCATTCACTACAGCCTACTCACAGCCATTCACTGATTCACTACACCCTACTCACAGCCATTCACTACACCCTACTCACAACCATTCACTGATTCACTACACCCTACTCACAGCCATTCACTACACCCTACTCACAGCCATTCACTGATTCACTACACCCTACTCACAGCCATTCACTACACCCTACTCACAGCCATTCACTGATTCACTACACCCTACTCACAGCCATTCACTGATTCACTACACCCTACTCACAGCCATTCACTGATTCACTACACCCGACTCACAGCCATTCACTACACCCTACTCACAACCATTCACTGATTCACTACACCCTACTCACAGCCATTCACTACACCCTACTCACAACCATTCACTACACCCTACTCACAACCATTCACTACACCCTACTCACAACCATTCACTACACCCTACTCACAACCATTCACTGATTCACTACACCCTACTCACAGCCATTCACTACACCCTACTCACAACCATTCACTGATTCACTACACCCTACTCACAACCATTCACTGATTCACTACACCCTACTCACAACCATTCACTACACCCTACTCACAACCATTCACTACACCCTACTCACAGCCATTCACTACACCCTACTCACAACCATTCACTGATTCACTACACCCTACTCACAGCCATTCACTACACCCTACTCACAACCATTCACTGATTCACTACACCCTACTCACAGCCATTCACTGATTCACTACACCCTACTCACAGCCATTCACTGATTCACTACACCCTACTCACAACCATTCACTGATTCACTACACCCTACTCACAACCATTCACTACACCCTACTCACAACCATTCACTGATTCACTACACCCTACTCACAGCCATTCACTGATTCACTACACCCTACTCACAGCCATTCACTGATTCACTACACCCTACTCACAGCCATTCACTGATTCACTACACCCTACTCACAACCATTCACTACACCCTACTCACAACCATTCACTGATTCACTACACCCTACTCACAACCATTCACTACACCCTACTCACAACCATTCACTGACCCCCCCCCATTCACTACACCCTACTCACAACCATTCACTGATTCACTACACCCTACTCACAGCCATTCACTGATTCACTACACCCTACTCACAGCCATTCACTGATTCACTACACCCTACTCACAGCCATTCACTGATTCACTACACCCTACTCACAACCATTCACTACCCCTACTCACAACCATTCACTGTTCACTACACCCTACTCCACCATTCACTACACCCTACTCACAACCATTCACTGATTCACTACACCCTACTCACAACCATTCACTGATTCACTACACCCTACTCACAGCCATTCAGTGATTCACTACACCCTACTCACAGCCATTCACTGATTCACTACACCCTACTCACAACCATTCACTGATTCACTACACCCTACTCGCAGCCATTCACTGATTCACTACACCCTACTCGCAGCCATTCACTGATTCACTACACCCTACTCACAGCCATTCACTGATTCACTACACCCTACTCACAGCCATTCACTGATTCACTACACCCTACTCACAGCCATTCACTGATTCACTACACCCTACTCGCAGCCATTCACTGATTCACACACCCACACACAATGTCTCAGGCTTTTGTTGTAAACGGTAAGAATTAACACCTGTTGTGAATGTCGGGGCAGTTCAAAGTATTTTATGTCCGGTTGGGTTTTGATGCTCTGGTCACATCAGATACATCATCTTTGTACCAGAAATCATGGATTTGTCTCAGTGGTGCTGCTCTCTTTCCTCCCATCCATCTGCCATTTTTCCTTCAGGACAATGCATGATGGTATACTGTATAGTGCTCGGTTATTGATCATCATTGTCCACTTTTTTCATGATGCATTATGGGATACTTTGAGTCCACTGTATAATTCTACTAACTCTACGTTTGGACAATGCAACAAAATGGCGAACTCATAACTTAGTCCACTATATTTTGAGGAGTGAGTGATGAGACGCAGCCTAAGATTGACCTCTTGTGGCACCTGAGAGGAACTGCAGCTACACCAGAGGCCCGTAAGCCACTTTCAGATATACAGTTCCCTCCAAAACTGCTGGACCAGAGAGACCAACGTTTGGGTTTGACACCACCAGATGGATCTAAGACCACAGATCAGGATTTCAGCTTCTATTCAGGTATTTCCATCTAGATCTGATCCACCACTCAGCAGATAGCACCGTTTGTAACAGAACTCCACATTTTACGGTGATCCACAGTCCAGGATCAGATAGACTTCAGATAGATTACAGTCAATAATACTTCATATTTAGTTGTAATAACTGCATCAAGCCTGCGACCCTCTGACACCACCAAACCTTCCAGGTTCCAGTCTGCAGGTGGACTGGTCCAGTCTAAAACCTTCCTCTTCTTCCCCTGATGAACTCCTCGGTGGTCTCAGGGGGTTTTGGCTCGTTGTCTGGATCTCCTGATCAGTTTGGTTCATCTCTCTTTAAACTGTCAGACTAAATGTTTCTGTAGACCTCTGAGTTCATGTAGCTGCTGCCATCATGTGTTCCATCATCAATGAAGATCATTGATCCGTCCCAGAAGAAGCCATGCAGCCCAACCAGGACATTACCTCCACCGGGTTTCACAGATGAGCTGCTGATCCTTTCTTTCTCCATCACTTTGGTAAAGGTTCGTCTTTGTCTCGTCGGTCCAGAAAACTTTGTCCCAGACCTGTTGATCCTGGTCTCTGTCCTTGTAGTCTGGTTCCAGTCTGTCCTTCCTCCTCTTATTGCTAATGAGTGGTTGTCCTCTCCTGGTGGAGTCTCTGTCCTTGTAGTCTGGTTCCAGTCTGTCCTTCCTCTTCTTATTGCTAATGAGTGGTTGTCCTCTCCTGGTGGAGTCTCTGTCCTTGTAGTCTGGTTCCAGTCTGTCCTTCCTCTTCTTATTGATAATGAGTGGTTGTCCTCTCCTGGTGGAGCCTCTGTCCTTGTAGTCTGGTTCCAGTCTGTCCTTCCTCTTCTTATTGATAATGAGTGGTTGTCCTCTCCTGGTGGAGTCTCTGTCCTTGTAGTCTGGTTCCAGTCTGTCCTTCCTCCTCTTATTGATAATGAGTGGTTGTCCTCTCCTGGTGGAGTCTCTGTCCTTGTAGTCTGGTTCCAGTCTGTCCTTCCTCTTCTTATTGATAATGAGTGGTTGTCCTCTCCTGGTGGAGTCTCTGTCCTCCTGTAGTCTGGTTCCAGTCTGTCCTTCCTCTTATTGCTAATGAGTGGTTGTCCTCTCCTGGTGGAGTCTCTGTCCTTTAGGTTGAAGTCCTCTGTGAACGGTGGATTGGGATTCCTTCTCTCCTCCCTCTGGAGGTTGTTGCTGACGTCCCTGACGGCTGTTTTAGGGTTTTTCTTTACAGCTCTCACAGTGTTTCTGTCATCAGCTGCTGATGTTTCCTCGGTCTACCGGTTCACTGTCTGTTGCTCGGTGGTTTCTGTCTTCTTCAGGACGTTCCAGATGGTTGTACCTGCTATGGCCGATGTCAGATCAATGGCTCTGATTGATTTCCATCTTCTCTCAGCTTTTCTCCCAGAGACAGCTCTCTGGTCTTCATGTTGGTTTCACCTTTTAACTAGAAATCAGTCTGAACAGGAAAAACCCAAAGCTGAAACTGAGAGGAGACATTCAGCTCTATTTATTGATGAATAATCAATGTAACAGGACTCACCTGGACAACAGAAACACCTGTCAGTCACATGATCCAGTAATTCAGCTCAGTAGAAAAATGGGTTCAAACAAACGGTGCTATCTGCTGAGTAGTGGATCAGATCTAGATGTAAAAACCTGAAACAGAAGCTGAAATCCTGATCTCTGGTCTCTGATTGATCTGGTGACGTCAAACCCAGATGTTTTCAGTGTTCAGCAGGAATAAAGGAGTCGGCCTCACCGGTCCAGTAGTTTTGGAGGGAACTGTACATCACATTGCTGTCTTCATGGAACTATTAAAGTGATGGCTTTTTGTTGTTCAGACATACTGTACATGACTTTTATGTTAAAGGTATAAAATGCAACATTTTCCTAAAAAAACAAAAATAATCCCTGTCAGTCATCAGTATGTGCCATGGAAGTGTGGTGTCTGTTTCTGTACTGCTTCTACACTGCAAACAGCCTTTGGGCCCAATGTGAGGGTGTAGCTCTCAGCCAATAGCATGCGCAGGATGTACAGCCGTGCAGTTTGTTTATTACTGCCGATTTGTCAGCATGTGATCCAGAGGCACAAGCACTGGACCTCGATGGGGACACGTCCTGCTGGAGCTCCGACAGACAAACCGGCGTCGTTCTATCGCTGCTCTACGATCGCTGTGTCACTTTGACCAACAAGAGGACGGTCTGCATCTCGGCAGCATTCATTCAGAATCTGGCAACTCGCACCTTCTCACAGGGTTGTGCGGAGGTGTGGTTGTGTTTATTCCTGTTCTAGGACATAACCACCGTGAAACAATATGAAAAAAAAGTTTTTTATTTTCGCTAACGCCGCTCACCCTCTTCATTCACTCTTTCTCTCCCTCCCTCACTCGCTTGTTGAGCCGAATGAGGTTACAAACAGCAACCGACAACTGTTACATATTATTATGTAGTATACCTGTAATATTCCTCATGGCTGTATCCAGACATGACAGGCGTTTTTAAAGAAAGGAGCCCCAGAGAGGGAGCACTGAGATCAACTGTTCTGATAGCGAGGACGAAGAGTGTTTTAGTCCTTTCACATGCTGCAGCACTGAAGGGCCTTCAGACCTATTTTGCCATCAGATCCTAACATAGCAGCATCGTAGCAGCATCGTAGCAGCATCGTAGCTTCCTGTTTTGGTTGCACAATGGTTAACGCACTTCCTTTGTGCCGCCAGTGGAGCCTTTATTTTCCCAGGTGGAAGAATTGCATGGTGAAGTTAAGGCTTGGAGGGAACCGGTCTAAGCGCAGATGTTGTCATTACTCTACAGCCATTACATTGTGCAATCAGTTTTATTTTGTAATATAAGTTAAAGCAAAATTGTCTCTATTGACATGTATGTTAACTGCAATCATGCCACCATGTGTGAAAGGCTCTGTGACTGAAAAAGCATGAATTTGGTGTCAGTTAAATCACCATGTTTCCTAATATGGATATATAAATGGATATATGCTGGCTGCCAGCTTGCTGAGTGTCTGCAGTCATAAAATCCAAATTTATGTTATGAGTTGGGATGAGTCCCTCTGAGACATTCATTGTCTTGGTCATGGGCACTTCAGCAGTATTGGGCTTACAGGCTGCTGCAGGCATGAAGCCTGTGGCCTTGGGTTGGTGGGCAGGCCACGTGATAACGTTGTGTTGTGGTGAACAGCTTGCTGGAGAAGCTGAAGGCTCTGGTGACAATGAATGAGAACCTGAAGCAGCAGGAGCAGGACTTCCGCACACACTGCAGAGTGAGTCCATCAACACACACATGCTGGCAGTTTGTTCAGAAAACAGGCTGAATGTGTGAGTGTCAAATCCCCGGCAGTCATCTCCTCCTCAATGTGTGTCCAGGAGGAGATGGCCCGTCTGCAGCAGAACATCGAGGAGCTGAGGATGGCCTCAGGACAGGATACCGAGGAGGAGAAGGTACGTCCAGTTAGAGTCTACAGTACAGTCACTGTCCACAACATGGTGTACTTTAGCATTTGTCTAGTATAAAGCCCATAAAGATGGAGAGTAGCCTTCCCTCTGCCTCAGGTTGCTTTAACGGACCTTTTTTCCTTTTGTTAGGAGAGGAACCAGCTGATAGACAAACAGTACAACACAGACAGAGAGAAACTACAGAAGATCCGTCTACTCATGGTAACGACTTCACATAACATGACCCGAGATTAGCTGGAGCTGGAGTCATCTGTGGGAAATGAGGTCACAGCCGCAGATAAGCGACTACAGACAAGAATGACACTAACAGAGAGTACTGAAAATAAGCCAACAAATTCATGCTGTCATTCACTAGTTTGTTTGTCACGTTGCAGATCAGCCTTGCTGGTTATTTTCAATATCAGGTGTAAAGATTTTATCAATGCAGTGTTTATATTCTGAGAATATCTGACATCTGTTAATTTTTTTTTTTTATTTATGATGCAAAGGAAGTCCATTTACAGCAGAAGTGTCACCTTGTCTGGATGGGAAGCCTATCAGACGTGATCCAGACCACCAGGGGACATTAAACTGTCCACTGTTACCAAAATAAGAGCATGATTTTAGTGCTGGACTGGTGTTGATAAACTACAGTGTGTGTGTTCATCGAGTGAAGGAATAGAGGCGGCTCACTGATGTGACGTTAGTAGTTGTTGGAAGAGTACTTTAAGGATACTTCCTCCACCATGCGGCAGACTTAGATCAAGTAGAAATAACAAAAGTCTGCAAAGAAAACTACAGTATATTAAACTGAAGGCTTGTCAGATAAACTTGGGTCTACATTTTGCACATGTGGCGATGAAATGTAACTTAAGAGCAGTTTCTGAATCACTGAGGGCTTTTCCTTCACCGCTCAGGCTCGGAGGAATCGTGAGATAGCCATCCTACAGAGGAAGATCGACGAGGTGCCGAGCCGGGCCGAGCTGACCCAGTACCAGAAGAGGTTCATCGAACTCTACAGTCAGGGTGGGTTCCTCTTCATTGTCTGTCTAACCAGGGTTTGTGATAAATGTCGTTCAAAGCAGAAACAAAGGCATTGAGTGTCATTTCTTCTTGTGCCTTTCAGTGTCGGCAACACACAAAGAGACCAAGCAGTTCTTCACCCTGTACAACACGTTAGACGACAAGAAGGTTTACCTGGAGAAGGAGGTGAGGAACCACAGCGGCCAGTTGGTGGAAAGACAGGAAATACTTACCAGTTTACTGCCAAGTTTCCGTTGACTTTGGCTTTTAGGATAGATCTGTCTGAAATTTCTCAACTCTGTGAAAAGTCACCAGCGGACAAATACAGTATGTGTTAATATTAATTAATTAATAAGAACAAAACGTGCTTTCATTTCTGTAGGTGAACCTGCTGAACTCCATTCACGACAACTTCCACCAGTAAGTATAAGTACACGCTGTATGTTGTAACATGAAACTCTGATGTATTTGGTGAGTGGAGTGTTCAGGGAATAAGGCCTTACCTGCTGTACTGCTGTCCAGGGCCATGTCGTCCTCAGCAGCCAAGGAGCAGTTCCTCAGACAGATGGAGCAGATCGTGGAGGGAATCAAACAGAGTCGCATCAAGGTAGGACTCATTCTGCTTGGCTTTAATTTATTTTATGTGATAAATTGGTTATTTATATGGTTATGATGAGACTGTACTCACCAAGTTAAATGAGGAGATTTGGGAACATCTGCTGAACAGAACGGAGCAAGAAACACAAGCACTTAGACGACGAAACAGGCGTCGCAGCGTAAAATAGCAGAATTATCCAGAGGCCAAGTGCTGACCGTCTCTCCACCATTTCAACATAAGCTGCCGTAGTGCTGGTGTGACGCCTGCTTCCTGCTCGTCTGCTTTTCCAGATGGAGAAGAAGAAGCAGGAAAACAAAATGAGGAGAGATCAGCTGAACGACGAGTACCTGGAGCTGCTCGACAAGCAGAGGCTTTACTTCAAAACTGTCAAGGACTTTAAAGAGGTGAGAAAAACCAATCAGCTTGTGCTTCTTTAGTTCTGCCTGAACTACAGGATGAGTTTCTGACCAGCTGGCAGGTGAGAGGCAGAACACACCTTTACAGTACCAGAGGAGTACATCCTATCAGTTAATATATTATATTGTGTGCTTATTGGAACTAGGTACCCTCATTGATATGAATGGGGTGGACATAATATTATAACACAAACTGTAGCCTCCAAAATGATCATGATGTTGAATCAACGTCTCTCTAACATTATCAAGTAGTACTTAGTAACAGGAGTATTGTATATTAGGACATAACATAGCTCCAGTGTGTCCAGCTGCACTGTGTATATGAAATATATACAGTAAATGTATATTAGTCAAGTGACCATATAATTCGTTGGTGAGTGGATATCACAGTATTTTAAAAGTAAAGCATCACTTCGTTAAAGCACAACTCTCAACCTGGCGAGCGCTGAGCTCGCCCCGATAGGATTACATTACACCACGTAGACACAAGAACATGAAAAACAGGGTCCAGGTTGAAAAGTACCAAAGTTACCTGGGTAACCTGGGTAACCTGGGTAACCTGGGTATATGGTTGCACCACTGTATTCATTCTAGTGTTGCTGTGTTGCGGTTGTGGCGCTGTGCTTCGTGGACACGTCGAGCACACCGAAACACATTCCCGATCGGCTGTGGATGATATGGCAGTAAATTGCTGAATCTTGAATTTTAATGTTAATTTGTTGACCAGAGATTAAACCCCACGTCTGACACATGATGTAACGGTAATGATGAATGTTTTCTTTATTATTATTATCGTCTCCAGGAGTGTCGGAAGAACGAGATGCTGCTGTCCAAGCTGAGAGCAAAAGGAGCGTCTTAGCCAAAGTACAACTTTTTGTAAACTTCAATATCTGAGTAGATTGATCTGTACGTGTGGAGGGTTTTTTACATTTCACACTTTGTGTCATCATCCTTCGTCATGGCTGATGTACTTTCGTCTTCATCATCCCTGTGAGAGGACTACTGGACACTGTGCCAAATCCAGCTGACTGAAACACACAGTTGCCTTTAATTGGTCAAGTCTTTAGTGATATTTGGACATAACTTTAGCCACAGTGATCACAAAATACCAACCATTTTCTTAGCTTCTAGTCAGCTCCTTCCTCTCAACAAATCTGTTGAATCTCTAAATTGACAGTATGTAGGAGCCCAATAACAATCCTGTAAATCACAGCAGTGTGTAATAATATCTGACAGATGTTGCAGTCTTTGGCAGAACAAACAGGTCGCTTAAATATCACATCTCATCATAACTCGACTAACATTTCTTGCTGTACTAGGCAGCTGCACTAGCTGTGAAACATCCAGCCATGTCTTCACGTTGATCATAAAGTGACGGACAGAGAAGAATACCACTGATAAAGTGCCTGAAACTGTTGTGTGTTTCCTGATGTTACCTTGCCGGATTTCAAAGTCCTTAGATTCAATTTTGTGTGTTAGATATGTGAAGTTTCCTAGTGCAGCTTTAATCGTGGCTCTATGCATGAAAAGTTCTTTGCCAATGACGCTGATCTTTTGTGCCTCTGAAGTTTGAATTTACATCCTGTCTTAGATTCGCCTCACCATCCAATGACCATGTACAACCAGTATTTAATAAACAAAGAATCTTTCTATTAAGGACTGAAGTGCCTTTGCTGTTACTCATTTCAGATAGGATGTGTTCTGTCAGACACCGTGTGCTGATCGAGGACAGCATATCACAAGTCATGATGAATCTGTGAAGGAAACATCCTGTGTATCACCAGAGCACTTCAAATCTCCTGCTGCAGATGCACAACATCTGTCCAACACAGTGACCAGGATTCCCAGCAAAGTCCATGTAGTAGCTGCTCTGGAGCTGTGACTGAATCATACGGTCCTTAAACAGAAACCAGTACTCCACTGTTTGGAGCGTGGCACTCCGATAACACCGTCGGACTCCACATGGGCAGGTTTTTGTTTTTATAAAGGCTGGTGTAGTAGAACCAACAATATTCCACACAAGCCTCTTCCTTGTCTAAACCTGGTGCTTACATTACCCACAATGCATCTCCACCGCCGATAACGTAGCCTGGAGCCTCTAACCTGCAGCACAGATGAGCAGCGAGCTGCAGAGGTGTGGTCACATCTCTCTTTTCCAACTCCAGTCTGTGAACGTTTCATTCTTCTGACTGCAGTGACGTCGCATTTACCAGTTGGCTCCCACTGAGACGCCAAAGTCTCCTCGCTAGTGTCGCATTTACCAGTCGGCTCCCTCTGAGACGCCAAAGGCTCCTCGCTAGTGTCGCATTTACCAGTCGGACTCAACAGCTGGAAACACTGAGGTCAAATGACTGGAGGTAGCCGTTAACAGATGCAGCTGCTCTGTTCTTTTGAATTTGTAGACATTCAAATTTCCTTTTTTAAACATCTTAAAGCAAAACTAAAACTATATCTTCAAAAAGAGAAATTCTACTTTCCTCATACAAATGAAAAAAGCTCAGTCCTGCTCACTTTGGTACACTCGCGGTGTTACAGCCTTAGTTGGTCCTGGGATGCCAAAAGTCATATAACCGAGTGCTGCAGGGATGATGTATTTTTGAAGGCCAACCAGGAAGTTGGCACCGCCCTGGTTCCCTCTACTAAAAGCCAATGGGAGTTTTTCCATCAGGTTCTGGATTATTGCAGAAATAAAGCTTTGATAAACACACGTTTATGATACTTTCATGTTTTGTTTTGTTTGGCCGTAAAGGAGGACGAGTTGGCGTGATGACGTTTAGTTTCCTTCGCCACCTGGTCCAGGAACCAGACGTGTTAAATGCAGACTAGGACTCGTTCCTCTGGTACTGGGTTGGGATACAACACACACACACAGTAAAATCTGTACTGGCCCAAAGGTTCTCCACAGAACAGGAGGATTACTGCTGAGTGTCACTGAGGCGTCTGAGGGAGGGTGTCAGCGTCGCCTACTACACATCGTTATTAACAGACCATAAACAATGCTGTCTCAACAATGCTGGCCACTGTTGAGCACTTACGTAGTGTTGCTGTCAGACCTCGTCGTAGCCCGGTTCGAGAGCTCTGACTGGGTTCTCACTGATCTCATTTGAGGTGAATGAAGGTGAGGTTGAAAGATCAGTCAAAAGCTCCAAACAGCAACTAAATAGACCTTACATGAAACCTACGTCAGGTCTGCCCTATTTACTCTGATACAGACTATGAACTATGATCCTGTTTCATCATGTCGGTGCCCCGAGCACAAAGCCAGCTCCAGAGAAACCAGCGCGCTGCCGCCAGGTCTGAGAACCGAAACCAGCACTGAAGAACCTGCATTCTGTCTAACAGCCAGCAGGGGGCGACTCCATGAACATGATCCTCCCTGATTGATTACCTCAGTAAACTCTGTAAACATCAGTTTCTGGTCTCAGTCTCTAGTTTCAGTCTTCTTCAGTACAGCAGGATGTTCATTTAGTAGATTATGGTCCATTTAGGGTCAGATAGACCAGAAAGCAGGGGGTGCTTTAGGGCGGGGCTACCTGGTGATTGACAGGTCGCTGCCACGGTGTTGTCCGGTCTGAGAGTTGACTGTTTCATGTTTTTGTTGTAGAACTTTAACCCTTTCATTGTGTTTTCACCTCATCACAAACCAATGAGTGACGTCACAGTGACTCCGTCCATTTTAACACACAGTCGATGGGAAGAACTTGACTGACCTCAACCCCGTCCGGCACCGATAGGATGAGCTGGAACCGACCACCAGCATCAGTGCTGGACCTCGCTGATGCTCTGGTGACTGAATGCAGACAGGTTCACCATCCGGTGGAAAGACTGAACCAGAAGAGTGAGGCTGGTAGAGGCACGGTGGGGACATGTCCAACTGTCACATATGTTCAGGTGTCCACATACCTTTGGCCATGTGCTGTGTTTGTTAGGCTGCTTTTCATGACATCCCTGTGTTAGTGTGTGTGTAAGGTGTGTTCTTCTGCCTTTACTATCGGCTCAGCTCACTTTCCAATCTCACTGATTGTGATACTGAACAGACAGTTTGCATGTCTCTCACCCGTCAGAGGCCTGATTGGGCGATATAAAAACATGTTCATATACGCAGGCTACACCCAAACAGTAAAGTGCCAAAGTTTACATGACTGTACTTTCCCCATCCTTAAGTGGTTGAAGTAAAGCTATTAACTGGATCAGTTTCAGCGGCTGAGCTCCAGAGAAGTTGTGTTAGTGGAAATACAGCGAGCTGCTTTCTGCAGCAGCCTCAGAGAGCATCACGTGTTGAGGCTGTTGTTGGAAGGACTGCTGCTATGTCACTGATAATGATAAAGTTGAGTATCTGACTGTGTCACTGTCAGTCGGTGCTTCGGTGTAGAAAGAGGCTTTGAGGGGATAAAAACAGGATCGGTGCACAGAGGAGATGAGCAGAGACGACACTGGAGCTCAAATGTTTTCAGAGTTCAACTGAAGAAGAGGAAGAGGAGGTCTAACCTGGACCTGCTGGACCGACACACCCACTGGACCTGGACTGTCAGTGGACATGACTGCTAGGACACTGTCGCTTGGTCTGTTGGCAGCTGTCTGATGGGTTTCACTATGAATGTTTGTTTCCAGCTGCTCCTGATTGTCAGTGTGGGAGCCAAGAAACAAGAAGCAGTGGTTTCACCTGAGGACCATGGCACTCGCCTCCGAGGCCTCTGGAAGCTGCACATGAGGGACGTCCTGCTGAGAGGAAAAGGTAAGCAAACACCCGCCAAACTCCTCCTTTGCTCCCATAATAGAAACCAGAGGTTGTCTTGATTTACTTAAAGGCCTTACCCCAAAGGCTCAGTTTCTTTTCTGTGTTTCAAGTTGACAAACTGTGATATCAGGAGAATCATGGGTGTAATTAATAACACTGATTGTGGCTGCATACCATTTAGCTACTGTATGTGTGCTCCAGCATTTCAACATGTCACCTTCACTCTTCTGGCTAAAACAAGTCAAAATGTCTGCTGTAAATAAAGGTCTACTGCATACCAAGGCAGAAGGATTCAGGGGAAATGATGCATGCACAAACTGAATGTGAGGCTGAAATATCAACGTTATCAGTGTTTGACAACATTGTCTTCTTTAGCCCACGGTGTGTTTGACAGAGTAGCCGCTCAAAGCATGTTCACTGTCCTCAGTGTTCAGGACCATACGTCATTTCATCAAATGCACTTCCAGCAGTACCCACCGGTGTCGCCCATCGAGCAGGATTTCAGTCTTAAAGGACAGGTTGACATTTACTCAAGTCTCTTAATACAACACTCACATCAGTGGGTCGCTGATGTCGCTCCTCCTTTCCATGCGTCCAAAGTCCTCATTCTATGTATGAATTCATTTTTAAGTTCGGATGACGCTAATAGAAGTTGTGGTATTGGTGTGTAGGTCGCAGCAACAAACCTACATATGAGCGCCAGGACATCTCTGAGGACGGATCCATTTCCATCCAAGTATGAGCTAAACTGTTTTTCTTCTGGTTATGACTTAAGAGCAGCTGAACAAAAAGGTTTCTCCAGGATAATATGTCCTTAATATTACTAATATTTCCTTCTTTTTAGATCAACTGTGAAACAGGAGGTTGTCAGGATGAAGTATTTCTTGTTGTAATATCATTTCAGTCACAATAGGCTGAACCACCACCCCATGTTCAAAACAGGACTAAAACTTTCAGATTTTCTTCCAGGTGAGTTTCAGTTTCTCCAGGCACATTTTAATCTGTGCTAATCTGTCACTTATTTCGAACATGGGGTAGTGATGCACTGCATAATGGTAATAATAATAATAATAATAATAATAATACATCCATCCACAACCGCTTACCCCGTTGGGGGTCTCGGAGGGCTGGAGCCGATCCCAGCTGGCATTGGGCGAAGGCGGGTTCACCTGGTCAGGTCTCCAGTATAGAGACAGACAACCATTCACACCTACAGGACATTTAGAGTCATCAGTTAACCTGCATGTCTTTGGACTGTGGGAGGAAACAGGAGAACCTGGAGAAAACCCACAATAACATGGAGGGAACATGCAAACTCCACACAGAAGAGCCCCAAGCCGGATTCAAACCTGCGACCCTCTGGCTGTGAGGCGACAGCGCTTGTTGTTGTTGTTATTATTATTATTATTATTATTAGCATATAAAATATTAAATGTCAGCCGCCAAAACTGTTTTGTTTTCACCTGTTTCACCGAAGGAAAGAATGTTAAGGACCTTAGAAAGATGACCGTGGCGAACGCTTTCACCTGTTCTTACATCATGAACGCTGGAGACCAAACTACAGGATTTAGATCAGACAGAAAATGGATCACCTCGCTGCCTCGCAGAGCTGCTGTCCACATCCCTCTATGGCCAGTCAGCAAGGAAACACTGTCTGTGAAACAAAGGCCAATCCATACGCTTGAGGACTCTCTCCTGTTGGTCTTACTCAGACTACTGAGTAAGACCTCCGGGGATTAATAAAGGTTCATCTTATCTTATCTTATCTTATCTTATCTTATCTTACTGAAGCCTCGTAACACAGAGCCAGGACTCCGTCCTCAGCCCTGAACAAGAGGAATGACTACAATAGCATGGCATCTGAGAGGCATGTGAACATATTTTTGAAGCAGTTACAGCAAATTTGTGCAGTTTATGAGAACTGATGGGAATACTGCAAGAAGTGTCCAAAAATATCATCTGTATTTATTACATGATATCAAATACAGAGAATCGATCTGTTTTTTTTATTTATTTTTCCTCCTGTCCAGTAGGACAACTAGTTGTCAAAGTGTCGTCTATTCCAACCAACCAGTCATCTCTTTGTGGTGCAGGTTCCAGTCCTCATCCAATCAGAGAAGGGGTCAAACAGCAGCTGCTCTATTGCCGTGTTGGGATTGGCTACCATCTCCAGATTCTACCCAATGGCTCTGTAGGAGGTGTCCACAAACCCACAGAGCACTGTGAGTTCATTCATTCGAGATATGGCCAAAATCTGTGACTGACCTAAAGAATGCATCCAAGCCTTTATGCTTTGCTTTAACCTGCATTTCTCCTCCATCTCCTCAAGGTTGGCTGAAGGTGTTTGCTATGAAACACGGAGTGGTGGGAATCAGAGGAGTCAAGAGTAGTTTGTACCTCTGTATGAGCGGAGAGGGGCTGGCTTATGGAGCGGTACGTAGCCGGCTGCACCCTCACACAGTGACACAGCATAGGTTCAGTGTGCTAACCCTGACCCTAACCCTGACCCTGACCCTGACCCTGACCCTAACCCTGACCCTAACCCTAACCCTAACCCTGACCCTAACCCTGCCCTAACCCTAACCCTAACCCTGACCCTAACCCTAACCAGGACCCTAACCCTGACCCTAACCCTAACCCTGACCCTGACCCTGACCCTAACCCTAACGTTAGGGTGTGTGAAGGAGAATGTAGTTGTCAGTCCTGGGTCAACCAGAGTTACAGGAGGATGAGGTTAGGATAGACTCTCCTCTGTAAACGTCAAGTACAGGGCTGCATCATGGCAGCACAATGTTAAATGTCTGGATTTGTCTTTTCTAGGAGCAGTTTTCTGACGACTGCCTGTTGAAGGAGAATCTGGAGGAGAATCACTACACCACCTACTCCTCTCTGTCCCACCCAGGCATCTATCTGGCTCTTTCTCACAAAGGAGAGCTCAGGAAGGGGAACAGTGTGGGCCGCCACCAGTCCTGCACCCACTTTCTACCTCGGAGGACACCATGATCGGGGTGCACTATCAGCCACCCCCAGCAGAACCGGGGCCAAAGTAGGAATATGGTCATTCACGTTGCATCTCCACTTTGTGGACTAGAAATTGACGTCCACACAGCAACTGGGCCAGACTGCAACATGGAAAAACCAAACCTAGTACCACATTCAAGAGACACAATTGGTGGGATTCTTTGGTGCATTACTTCCTGTAAGTAAGGACCACGATCTGAGCTCAAATGCTACGTCACACACATCCATCTGTCAACATACAGTCTGAGGATGGTTCAACTAGCCATGGCTGCTCGTGGTGCAATGCAGTGATGTATTAATGGTGCTGGCATAGACTCTAATATTAAACACCTGGAAAAGATTCAACAGTAATGCACATGTCTACCACTGAGCAGACCCGGCTGATGGACAGAGTGCCGTTCAAACTACACTGCTCAAAAATCCCAGTATAACACCAGTCAGTTCCTCTTCAGGGATCAATCAGTCCATCAGGAAGAACCAGTGATGGTGAATCACTTCCAGCTGCTGTGGTGTAAATCAGAGAGACAGAAGGTGTGATGGAGAGACAACAGCAGGACCACCAACAAACAGGGAATGGTTTTACATGTGGAGGCTCTCCTGATCCTTCCTGACTGGTTCTTCTCTAGTCCTGGTTCTGATAGTGTTCCCACTAATCAGTGTTTTTTATATTAGCGATGTGTTGTAAAAGGGTTGGGTTGTAGTGACAAAGCCATCCACTTCCCTCCATCGGCAGTGTTTCCACTGGACACCACGTCCTCAGCAGCAAACAGCAGCAAACACACGGAGCGACTGTAGCTGGTGAACAGCAGTTAGCACTAGCAGCTAGCAGCTAGCTGTTAGCAGCTAGCGCATCAGCTAGCAGTCAGCAGCTAGCAGTTAGCTGCTAGCGCATCAGCTAGCAGTTAGCAGCTAACGCATCAGCTAGCAGCTAGCAGTTAGCTGCTAGCAGTTAGCTGCTAGCAGTTAGCTGCTAGCAGTTAGCTGCTAGCAGTTAGCTGCTATCAGCTAGCTGCTAACAGCTAACACATCAGCTAGCAGCTAGCAGCTAAACAGATGGATATTTTACTCAGGAGCTGGTGGAGACCAAAAACAGAGCTAACAGAGTGAACTTGCTTACATTCATCAGAGGAACAGTGAACTCTGAATGTGAAGAGTTTTGCTTCAAATAAGTGAAACACGTCACACAAAATACTTTGTGGTGATAATAATTGTGTGTATTTATTGATGGATGACTATCTGTTTATACGGAGGGGTTAAACCATAGTGAAAAAGGGGTTTAAAATGTAAAAACTTCTTAATAGAAGCTGTTTGTTTTCTTAATCTGTACCTTATTAATCATATTTATTTATTTTGTTTGTGTAGTTTTATTTATTTTTCAGACATAATGCTCTATACTGTGTTAAATTAAACATATATATTTTCTTATCATAGTCCTGAAGAAGACTGTTGGATCTTTAGATCTACAAACTTTCCACAAATTCAGGGGGAGGGAAGGAAAGCTTCACGTGAGTGAAATGAAGTAACTTAACTACACTATGAGTAGTACAGTGGAGTATAGTAGAGTAATATAGTATAATAGAAGAGTATTTGACTCAGTCACTTACTACTTTAGCTTGAAGGCGTGTGGGGCTCAGAGAGATGTTTGGAAAACTGAAAAACATTTTTGATCAAGTGAATTTCTTAATTTTTAAATAAAATGTTTAAATATTTATGTTGATATTTCAGATGGTCAGTAATTTGACATATCTGTGTATGACTTCATTAGATTCGGACATAAAGTAAGTTGAACTCAAAGGATAATTTCAACCAATTAACAACAAACAAAGAACAAACCTCACTTACTCCCAGTGACGTCCAGCCATGCAGGTTGGTTTAGTTCAACCAGGTTTGGAGGTCTGAGATGATGGAGGCCTCGAGAGCTGAACAACGAGCATTTATCAGAAAAACCCCACATGGGTTCGTCCTCATAGAAACAAAGTCACCGGGCCATCCGCACACCAGACAGTGAACAGGACAATATTTCCTTTGAAAACCACGAGGAAAAATGTAGTTTTTTCAAATGTTTCCACAGCACAGCTGACATTTCATTCACACATACTGGCATAGCAGCTGAAGTTCAGGAAACCTCAGCCTGCATGCAGGAGGAAATCATTTACTCTTGGCTTTGTTGCCATCCATGACTTCCTGTTTTGTTAGTACTCATTTATTCTCACCGTTTTCACAGTCTTCAAATTATTTGTCCAATGCAGGGAGACATGAATTTCAACTGTGAGGAACATAAACATAGATGCTAGAGTGATTCAGATTAATGAAATATTAAATTTAAATGTGGTGGCCAAAGAAATGCTATTGGTCCACTGATCACATTAAGACTAAAACCCTCACTCAGCTCACCAACTGCTCTGAGAGGATTTCCTGTAACGCCAGTACTGATGCTCTGGAAAATCATACACTGTAACACCTCGGCTTCACTACTACGATTTATCAATCTGGAATCAATAAAGTCTATCTATCTACCACACAGCACTAATACCTGCTCTTATATGGTGTTTAGAGGGTGTTACCTATACTATACTAGTACCTGCTCTTATATGGTGTTTAGAGGGTGTTACCTATACTATACTAGTACCTGCTCTTATATAGTGTTTAGAGGGTGTTACCTATACTATACTAGTACCTGCTCTTATATAGTGTTTAGAGGGTGTTACCTATACTATACTAGTACCTGCTCTTATACAGTGTTTAGAGGGTGTTACCTATACTATACTAGTACCTGCTCTTATATAGTGTTTAGAGGGTGTTACCTATACTATACTAGTACCTGCTCTTATATAGTGTTTAGAGGGTGTTACCTATACTATACTAGTACCTGCTCTTATATAGTGTTTAGAGGGTGTTACCTATACTATACTAGTACCTGCTCTTATACAGTGTTTAGAGGGTGTTACCTATACTATACTAGTACCTGCTCTTATATAGTGTTTAGAGGGTGTTACCTATACTATACTAGTACCTGCTCTTATATAGTGTTTAGAGGGTGTTACCTATACTATACTAATACCTGCTCTTATATAGTGTTTAGAGGGTGTTACCTATACTATACTAGTACCTGCTCTTATATAGTGTTTAGAGGGTGTTACCTATACTATACTAGTACCTGCTCTTATATAGTGTTTAGAGGGTGTTACCTATACTATACTAGTACCTGCTCTTATATAGTGTTTAGAGGGTGTTACCTATACTATACTAGTACCTGCTCTTATATAGTGTTTAGAGGGTGTTACCTATACTATACTAGTACCTGCTCTTATATAGTGTTTAGAGGGTGTTACCTATACTATACTAGTACCTGCTCTTATACGGTGTTTAGAGGGTGTTACCTATACTATACTAGTACCTGCTCTTATATGGTGTTTGAGGGTGTTACCTATACTATACTAATACCTGCTCTTATATAGTGTTTAGAGGGTGTTACCTATACTATACTAGTACCTGCTCTTATATAGTGTTTAGAGGGTGTTACCTATACTATACTAGTACCTGCTCTTATATAGTGTTTAGAGGGTGTTACCTATACTATACTAGTACCTGCTCTTATATAGTGTTTAGAGGGTGTCACCTATACTATACTAGTACCTGCTCTTATATAGTGTTTAGAGGGTGTTACCTATACTATACTAGTACCTGCTCTTATATAGTGTTTAGAGGGTGTCACCTATACTATACTAGTACCTGCTCTTATATGGTGTTTAGAGGGTGTTATCTATACTATACTAGTACCTGCTCTTATATAGTGTTTAGAGGGTGTTACCTATACTATACTAGTACCTGCTCTTATATAGTGTTTAGAGGGTGTCACCTATACTATACTAGTACCTGCTCTTATATAGTGTTTAGAGGGTGTCACCTATACTATACTAGTACCTGCTCTTATATGGTGTTTAGAGGGTGTTATCTATACTATACTAGTACCTGCTCTTATATAGTGTTTAGAGGGTGTTACCTATACTATACTAGTACCTGCTCTTATATAGTGTTTAGAGGGTGTTACCTATACTATACTAGTACCTGCTCTTATATAGTGTTTAGAGGGTGTTACCTATACTATACTAGTACCTGCTCTTATATAGTGTTTAGAGGGTGTTACCTATACTATACTAGTACCTGCTCTTATATAGTGTTTAGAGGGTGTTACCTATACTAATACCTGCTCTTATATAGTGTTTAGAGGGTGTTACCTATACTATACTAGTACCTGCTCTTATATAGTGTTTAGAGGGTGTTATCTATACTATACTAGTACCTGCTCTTATATAGTGTTTAGAGGGTGTTACCTATACTATACTAGTACCTGCTCTTATACAGTGTTTAGAGGGTGTTACCTATACTATACTAGTACCTGCTCTTATATAGTGTTTAGAGGGTGTTACCTATACTATACTAGTACCTGCTCTTATATAGTGTTTAGAGGGTGTTACCTATACTATACTAGTACCTGCTCTTATATAGTGTTTAGAGGGTGTTACCTATACTATACTAATACCTGCTCTTATATAGTGTTTAGAGGGTGTTACCTATACTATACTAGTACCTGCTCTTATATAGTGTTTAGAGGGTGTTACCTATACTATACTAGTACCTGCTCTTATATAGTGTTTAGAGGGTGTCACCTATACTATACTAGTACCTGCTCTTATATGGTGTTTAGAGGGTGTTATCTATACTATACTAGTACCTGCTCTTATATAGTGTTTAGAGGGTGTTACCTATACTATACTAGTACCTGCTCTTATATAGTGTTTAGAGGGTGTTACCTATACTATACTAGTACCTGCTCTTATATAGTGTTTAGAGGGTGTTACCTATACTATACTAGTACCTGCTCTTATATAGTGTTTAGAGGGTGTTACCTATACTAATACCTGCTCTTATATAGTGTTTAGAGGGTGTTACCTATACTATACTAGTACCTGCTCTTATATAGTGTTTAGAGGGTGTCACCTATACTATACTAGTACCTGCTCTTATATGGTGTTTAGAGGGTGTTATCTATACTATACTAGTACCTGCTCTTATATAGTGTTTAGAGGGTGTTACCTATACTATACTAGTACCTGCTCTTATATAGTGTTTAGAGGGTGTTACCTATACTATACTAGTACCTGCTCTTATATAGTGTTTAGAGGGTGTTACCTATACTATACTAGTACCTGCTCTTATATAGTGTTTAGAGGGTGTTACCTATACTATACTAGTACCTGCTCTTATATAGTGTTTAGAGGGTGTCACCTATACTATACTAGTACCTGCTCTTATATGGTGTTTAGAGGGTGTTACCTATACTATACTAGTACCTGCTCTTATATGGTGTTTAGAGGGTGTTACCTATACTATACTAGTACCTGCTCTTATATGGTGTTTAGAGGGTGTTACCTATACTATACTAGTACCTGCTCTTATATGGTGTTTAGAGGGTGTTACCTATACTAATACCTGCTCTTATATGGTGTTTAGAGGGTGTTACCTATACTATACTAGTACCTGCTCTTATATAGTGTTTAGAGGGTGTTATCTATACTATACTAGTACCTGCTCTTATATAGTGTTTAGAGGGTGTTATCTATACTATACTAGTACCTGCTCTTATATAGTGTTTAGAGGGTGTTACCTATACTATACTAGTACCTGCTCTTATATAGTGTTTAGAGGGTGTTACCTATACTATACTAGTACCTGCTCTTATATGGTGTTTAGAGGGTGTTACCTATACTATACTAGTACCTGCTCTTATATAGTGTTTAGAGGGTGTTACCTATACTATACTAGTACCTGCTCTTATATAGTGTTTAGAGGGTGTTAGCTATACTATACTAGTACCTGCTCTTATATAGTGTTCAGAGGGTGTTACCTATACTATACTAGTACCTGCTCTTATATAGTGTTTAGAGGGTGTTACCTATACTATACTAGTACCTGCTCTTATATAGTGTTTAGAGGGTGTTAGCTATACTATACTAGTACCTGCTCTTATATAGTGTTCAGAGGGTGTCACCTATACTATACTAGTACCTGCTCTTATATAGTGTTTAGAGGGTGTTACCTATACTATACTAGTACCTGCTCTTATATAGTGTTTAGAGGGTGTTATCTATACTATACTAGTACCTGCTCTTATATGGTGTTTAGAGGGTGTTACCTATACTATACTAGTACCTGCTCTTATATGGTGTTTAGAGGGTGTTACCTATACTATACTAGTACCTGCTCGTATATAGTGTTTAGAGGGTGTTACCTATACTATACTAGTACCTGCTCGTATATATATCTTATATATATTTTTCTCTTACTAGATTACCAGTATTATTAAATAAGATAAGATAAGATAAGATAAGAAAGGAATATCTATATCTTATCTTATCTTATCTTATTTAAGGGAATGTTGTTGTCTATCTGAACTGACCTTAAAATACATTTACGATATATATATATATATATATATATAATTCTTTGCTGAGGGCAGCTGGACAGTTGAGGCGCTGGACGCTGTCCAGGCAGAGACCAGCAGCTTCCCTCCTCCTGCTGCCCCCCCACACCAGCTACCAGGACACCTCGGGGACACACGAGTATGTAATCCTACCCACAGAGAGGGAGGTGTAGGGACACCCGATCCCCTGTCTGAGTGGCAGCACTCACCTGCTCAGGTGTCTCTTTGTACCAAAGTGTAGGCACGGCAGGAAGGCAGCCATTAGGACGCAGAGAGAGGGGCAAGAAAAGGAGAGAAAAAGAGAAGAGGGGGACGGAAGAAGGCAGAGGGACAAAGGGAGTTTGGGGGACATGGTCTTAGACAAAGCACAGCTGAGTGTGGACAATGGCATGATGACGAAAAGCTTCGTGGAGATCAGTACGTTGGACATAACTGGGTCACAGAACTCAACTAGCCTTTTTCTGATTTGTCCCGGATATTTTTTCCTCTTTCTTCATCACCTCCTCTTCCCTTACTTCCCTTTTCTCTGCGGTTCCTTTGCCAGTGTCATCGCCACTTATCCGTCTGGTTCTTATCTGTTTTCTGCAGATCCTGCTGCCAACACTGCTGCTGCTGACACATCACCTCCCCCAGCAGTAAGTACACTAAATACAGGCACTGGCATTAGTGCTGGAACAATCACTTGATCGACAGGAGCTTCTTGGTTTTATGTCACTGTGAACTGAGGTTTGAGGCTCTGAGCAGATGGTTGTACAAAACAATACATTTGAGGACATCTTCATGAGGTAATTCTGATGTGTATTTTCCATTATTTTCTGACATTTCATGGACGGAATTATTAAACTGATTAATCAAAACATTAGTCAGATTAATCAATAATGAAACACTGATGTTAACACGGACAAACTGGTTACCAACAGTGACGACCGGTAGATAGTTAGTTAACGGCCCTGTCGTGGTTTCTGTGTGTGTATGTGTATGTGTGTGTGTGTGTGTGTGTGTGTGTGTGTGTGTGTGTGTGTGTCATGAAACTTTTCAGGTGTGTAGTTGAGATTAAAATGAAAGCAGAGTTTGAAGAGCTGGAAGTCAGGGGCGGTGGGAAGCTGTGAATTGACCCTCCCTCTTTATGCCTCCAGTCTGATTGGGTGTCACCGTCGGGGTAATCACATTAAGTCTCTAGTTTTGATGAGTTTAGCATGCGCAGGAGGACGCTACGTAAATCAGCACACTGTTGAGAGATGTTCTGTACGTTGGTAGAGGAACCACTTTGTTGTAATAGCACAAAAAGTGAAGATCTTTATGAGGAGTATTTTGAAAAAAATAAGTAATACATAGACCACTATCATCCAGTGAGAAAGAAATTCAAATCACCTTGAAATGGTTCTGGTGAAATGTCAGTTCATTAGCACATATGTTCATCCATCCATCATCATATCAATCACTCTCCTCTCTGCTGCTCCCATTCAGGAACTTAAGGAAGGGGAACCCCAACAGCCAGACCCCTCCAAGATAGAGGTGCTTTCAGTGACGGAGGAAGACCTCCCCACTGTTGAGACCCCCAACACTCTGAACGTCAGCCCCCTGGGCAGTTTTGTCCAATCAGAGAACGATTCTGCCAAACCTGAAGAAGTCCGACCTCCGGCTGCACCCAGCCCAAACATGCCCATCACCAAGGTGCAGCCGTTTATCCACGGTGAGGCACTGAGATGGTCCTGGGTTAATGGAGATTACTGTGTGGTACAGTCACAGTGGGATCTGCTTGAAATGTGAGATGATGTGACGGTTGAGTTATTCATCCTATAGCTCTGAGTTCCCTGGTCCTCTTCACTTTCCCTTAAGAAGAAAGGTTCCCTTACCTTACCACACAACTCTCTTCATGACTATTTGATCATTAATGAAGAGGTTTACAGTTAGTTTTGCTCTGCATTCACACAAAACTAATATGACAGAAAGTAAACTCTGCACTTTAAAGCTTCAGTCGGCAAAATGTTTTTGGCATCATTGGGCAAAAATTTCATAATAAATTTTCAGCATGTTGTAATTCAAGTGATCAAGACTTCTGCTCCTCCTCATGGCTGTTTTCAGGCTTTAGAAAATATAGCCTGTGACAGGAGACTTTGGCCAATCACAGGTCATTTCAGTGAGGGAGCCTTCCTATTGGCTGTTCATTCAAGGGAGGCAGCTGTCAATCATTCACCAGCTCTGATCAAACGGTCAAACTAGTCAGCGCTGATCAGATATGAATCAGTAGTCTGTTCCTGTAATGATTATTTCTCTCCTCAGATGCTCTCAGAAACATCCGGTAGTTACTGTTCAGCTGTAAAATGAGAGCGTTTGCTCCGACTGGTGGGCGGTGCTTGGTGTTTCCTCTCAAACTTTCTCATTTTACAGCTCAACAGTAACTACAGGATGTTTCTGGAAACATCTGAGGTCAACCTCGGGGTGTTACTGAACAAAACAGCAGCTTTAGAAACTCTCCTGAAGGGCAAAAGACTGTCCAACAGACGCATGCAGCAAGTATGAATAGTGTGATATGATGTTAAACAACATCTACAGGGGTTCAGCTCTGGCATCATATTGGTTAGATTACAACAATATGAATGTTGTTGGTACCAGATAACTACATCACAGCCATCTGCTCTCTTCTCGGTAGAGCTGCACCCATAGCAACAGTCTGTTATCTATAAATAATACAGCGACGGTCTGTTATCTATAAATAATACAGCGACGGTCTGTTATCAAGAAATAATTCAGCAACAGTCTGTTATTAAGAAATAATACAGCAACAGTCTGTTATCTATAAATAATACAGCAACAGTCTGTTATCTATAAATAATTCAGCAACAGTCTGTTATTAAGAAATAATACAGCAACAGTCTGTTATCTATAAATAATACAGCAACGGTCTGTTATCTATAAATAATACAGCAACAGTCTGTTATCTATAAATAATACAGCGACGGTCTGTTATCTATAAATAATACAGCGACGGTCTGTTATCAAGAAATAATTCAGCAACAGTCTGTTATTAAGAAATAATACAGCAACAGTCTGTTATCTATAAATAATACAGCAACAGTCTGTTATCTATAAATAATTCAGCAACAGTCTGTTATTAAGAAATAATACAGCAACAGTCTGTTATCTATAAATAATACAGCAACGGTCTGTTATCTATAAATAATACAGCAACAGTCTGTTATCTATAAATAATACAGCGACGGTCTGTTATCTATAAATAATACAGCGACGGTCTGTTATCTATAAATAATACAGCGACGGTCTGTTATCTATAAATAATACAGCGACGGTCTGTTATCTATAAATAATACAGCGACGGTCTGTTATCTATAAATAATACAGCAACGGTCTGTTATCTATAAATAATACAGCGACGGTCTGTTATCAAGAAATAATTCAGCAACAGTCTGTTATTAAGAAATAATACAGCGACGGTCTGTTATCTATAAATAATACAGCGACGGTCTGTTATCTATAAATAATACAGCAACGGTCTGTTATCAAGAAATAATACAGCGACGGTCTGTTATTAAGAAATAATACAGCGACGGTCTGTTATCTATAAATAATACAGCGACGGTCTGTTATCTATAAATAATACAGCAACAGTCTGTTATTAAGAAATAATACAGCGACGGTCTGTTATCTATAAATAATACAGCGACGGTCTGTTATCTATAAATAATACAGCGACGGTCTGTTATCAAGAAATAATACAGCGACGGTCTGTTATCAAGAAATAATACAGCGACGGTCTGTTATCTATAAATAATACAGCGACGGTCTGTTATCTATAAATAATACAGCGACGGTCTGTTATCAAGAAATAATACAGCGACGGTCTGTTATCTATAAATAATACAGCGACGGTCTGTTATCAAGAAATAATACAGCAACAGTCTGTTATTAAGAAATAATACAGCGACGGTCTGTTATTAAGAAATAATACAGCGACGGTCTGTTATTAAGAAATAATACAGCGACGGTCTGTTATCAAGAAATAATACAGCGACGGTCTGTTATTAATAAATAATACAGCGACGGTCTGTTATTAAGAAATAATACAGCGACGGTCTGTTATTAAGAAATAATACAGCGACGGTCTGTTATTAAGAAATAATACAGCGACGGTCTGTTATTAAGAAATAATACAGCGACGGTCTGTTATCTATAAATAATACAGCGACGGTCTGTTATCAAGAAATAATACAGCGACGGTCTGTTATCAAGAAATAATACAGCGATGGTCTGTTATAAGAAATAATACAGCAATGGTCTGTTATCAAGAAATAATACAGCGACGGTCTGTTATCTATAAATAATACAGCGACGGTCTGTTATCAAGAAATAATACAGAGCGGTCTGTTATCTATAAATAATACGACGGTCTGTTATCTATAAATAATACAGCGACGGTCTGTTATTAAGAAATAATACAGCGACGGTCTGTTATCTATAAATAATACAGCGACGGTCTGTTATCTATAAATAATACAGCGACGGTCTGTTATCTATAAATAATACAGCGACGGTCTGTTATTAAGAAATAATACAGCAACGGTCTGTTATTTAGAAATAATACAGCAACGGTCTGTTATCAAGAAATAACAGACTGCAGAACATCGTGACTGACCAATCAGAATTGAGTATTCAACCCAGCCGTGTAATAAAGCCTGATTTTTGGGTGGGGTTCTGGAGGGGGTGGGGTTTTCTTTGGTTTTGGGTTTTTTTTCGGGTTTTTTGGCTTCCCCAGTTTTTGGGGTGTTTTTGGGGCCTCGGGATATCTTCCTCTCTGCTGTGAAGCCATCAGTGAGCCTCACCGGGTCACATGTTCCTTCATCACCATGAACACACACTGTAGTTTATTTAGACTCAACCGCACACACACTATCCTGCTGCCACCACACTCACTAGAGCAACACGTGGATTAATCCGCCGCTGAAAATAGTCCCATCAAATGCAGTATTTGCTCCTGACTGAGTAAATTTGGTAGAAACGACAGTGTTTATACAATAAAGAGAATACATAAACACTGTAGATGTTCATAAACCGTGTTGTCTCAATAGAGGATGACCTGGAGAAAAGCTGGAGGAGCAGGCTGCTGACCCACCGCTTGGAGCTGCTAATTGCTTCGTGCCTCATCGCGGCGATCACTCTCACTCTCGGCATCGGCCTCGGAGGTAAGGAGCTCAGTGCCGCGTCCTCTTTGTCCGTTCAGCTATAATGGAGCCACTGTAGCATGGACTGCCTTCGCACCATCAATATTTGATGTGGCCCTTACTTGTTATATGGTTTCGTCCCTCCCACGCAGTGCCGTCAGAGTCCATGAGGTCGCTGACGCATCGTCTCCCTCCATCTTTAATTAGATTGTCAGTCATCATATGAACAGAAACTGCCCTTTTTACGAAGTAGAGTCCCTCAGTTTTACAGAGAGTTAACATGAAGAACGTCGTAAGGTGATATGAAATCCTGTCTGATGTCTCAGCAGACATTTTACATTTGTACTCAGTTGGACCTGCACTGACGCTATCTTGACATCTATGAGGTAGAATAGCATCTCACATCAAAACGTTAAGGGTTGGACATAAATTTTGAAGGTGTAAACTATAGTTTCAAAACTGAAACTGAACTTTGGGAGATAATTTGATGTCTCTGTATATGAAATAATGTGGTGTAATGTTTTCACTGTTCCTAATCTGTCTTCAAAGTGTGGAGATATAATCTCTCCACCTAGTCCTGGGTCTTCCCCGGGCCTCCTCCCAGCTGGTCCTGCCTCTAACACCTCCCTAGGGAGGCGCCCCTTACCAGATGTCTGAACTCCTCAGCTGGCTCCTTTCAACACAAAGGAGCAGCAGCTCTCCTCCGAGTCCTCACGGATGGTCGAACTTCTCACTCGGTCTCTAAGGGAGACGCCGGCCTCCTGACAAAAACTACTCGTGTTCTTCCTGCCAAAATTTGCACATCACA
>CAMQGK010000238.1:1100000-1170000 GCA_947000775.1 Pterois miles
GGAGCAGATCATATACCACAACCGCTACAGGTCCAAAGGATGGGACTATGACATTGCACTGATGAAACTGACCACGTCACTAGCTTTCAATGGTATGGAGTCCTCACTCTCTGTCAATAACAACCATCTCTATGGTCCAGTATTCACATCTGTTCTACTGCAGCCTCAACATCAGACTCAGGAGAGAACAAAGGGTTCAGTTCAGTTCCCAGACTGGCAGGATCTGAGATACATAACCTCATCCATGTATTATCTTCATCATTATATCGTATGCACAAAATGTCTTCACTGCTGAACAAATGAATATCCAGCATAACGCTTTCTATACGGCATGCAGCTAAACGAGAATAAAGCGAAAGGCCCAACCAACGGCCTCTCATTTAGTGTTCTTGCATGGGGTCTGAAGGCTGAGTAAAAGTGTCCTGAACCACCTTAAAGGGCTGGTCTGGATGTTTGTCAGTGGGGTTGTATGAGCTACTCCTCCACAGTCGGTGTATTACCTGCAGTAGATGGAGTCTGGAGAAAGCAGGAGTAGCAGCAGGGAGCAAAGCACTGTGCTGCTGTGGACGGAGGCAGCAGCGTCGTAGACACCTAAAATGATCAGTTCAAGTGGGCGCTGCCTTCAGAATATTTTCACTGCTTCACCTTGGCGTCAGACAGCTCTCTCTGATGGGCAGCTGAAGCCATTTTATTCATCTATACTCTTCAAAGTCACCAGACTCCATTGACAAAAAACAGCAATTTTACCTTGCAGAACGGAGGAGCTGCTGGTCGACCGCTGCCTCCATCGGTTAACTTGTTTGTGTTATTGTGTGACTTTGGTGTTTTAAAGGGTTAGTTCAGATTCACCAAAGTCGCTAAACTAACCAACCAGTGGAGACAGGGTGGAGCTGCCTGTGTGAAGCTGCTGAATGCTGCGTAGCTAGATGGCTGAGGCTGGTTATGGTGGAACAGTGTGTCTGGGAGACGTAGCTTCTCAGAGTTCTCCTCTGCAGGTTTTGTGGAGCCCATCTGCCTGCCAAACCATGGGGAGGAGTTTGAGGAGGGCACAATGTGCTGGATCTCCGGATGGGGAGCAACAGAGGATGAAGGTGAGTCTGAACATGGAAAAAAGATGATTTCACCCACAACAATTCAGAATCAGGTGGAATGTAATAACATTTATGGTGGTGCCCTCTCTGACACATGCATGCTTGAAATGACATGCTTCTCCAGGACAGACCAGCGTGGTTCTGCGCTCGGCCATGGTGCCGCTCATCTCCACTAAGACCTGCAACCAGCCAGAGGTCTACCAGGGCTCCATCTCCTCCTGGATGATCTGTGCAGGATACCTGGAGGGAGGAATCGACTCCTGTCAGGTGAACATGCTCTCCTTGAAGGAGACGGATCATGCTTATCCATCTGGGTATCTGGAGCTCCGACCGACCCACAAACCGTGAAATCAGACAACCAGTCAGTTTATTGTGGGTTATCTAGATCAGAGAACATGTGATTCAACGGGCCAATCAGATGAGGCTCCCCTTCCTATGTCACATGCAGGCTCATTAGCATAATCCCATACCATCAACCCATAGCTGGAGAACTACCTTTGCTAACGTGCCCCAAATTTTTCTTTTCAGCCAATCAGAGCAGACTGGGATTTTTCAGGTGGGGGTCTTAAAGAGACAGGAGCTAAAACAGAGCCTTTCAGACAAAGGGTGAATACAGGTACACTCCTGAACCAAATCTTAAGATTGCTGGATCGTAACCAGTTCGTCAGTAGAGCTTCAAAATGCAAAAAGATGAAACAGGAGCAAGAGACAAAAAAGTAGACAATTTATTGAAAACTGCATTTAAACTAAAACAGTCTGTTCATCAGCTGATCAACAGTTTGAGACCACAGCCTTAAAAATTCAAAATCTGTGCAAAAATCTGTCTTTCATGTCATTTTCATTCAGACATTCACACTGTGATGAGCTCCTGAAAGCAGAAAGGCTTTCTGAGTCTGAACGTGGCCGGATGGTCGAATCAATCAAGGCCTCACAGCGCTCCATCGCTGCCGAGGTTGGATGCAGTAAGACAGTTATTTTAAATTTCCTCAAAGATCCTGAGAGTTATGGGACAAAAAGTCAAGTGTAGACGCAGAAAACTTTGACCTGCTCTGAGCCGGAGGATCCGTCAGGCTGTCGGTGAAGACTCAGGCCGATCCTCGACCCAAATCAAGGCCGTTACTGATTCTGACTGCAGCCCAATAATCTGAAGACGCCATCTGCAGGAGAAGAGCTGAAAGAACAGAAAACGTCCTCCAAGGCCACGTCTCCTCCCACAAACTGGCCCGTTTGGACTTTGGCAGCACCGAACATGGGACACCGACAGGAGGAAGAAATGTAGCCTGGACGGTGCTGAAGGCTTCCAGCGTGACTGGAACGACCAGCAGATCCACTGGAGATGTTTTCAGTGGAGGAGGCTCCGTCATGATCCGGCTGCTTTTCCTTCAGTGGACCGACGGAGCTTCAGGTTGTTCAGGGCGTCAGATGGCAGGTGGGGGTCTGACCGTGGACCTGGTCTGACCGAGGATCCGATCTGTCCGAGGACCTGGTCTGTCTGGTAATGACTGGATCTTAATGGGACAACGCTACAGTTCAGAATAACGTCGCTCTGTTGGACTGCCCTGCCTGTTGAACCGTCCTGCCTGTTGAACCGCCCTGCCTGTTGGACCGCCCTGCCTGTTGAACCGTCCTGCCTGTTGGACCGTCCTGCCTGTTGAACCGCCCTGCCTGTTGAACCGCCCTGCCTGTTGAACCGCCCTGCCTGTTGAACCGTCCTGCCTGTTGGACCGCCCTGCCTGTTGGACCGCCCTGCCTGTTGAACCGTCCTGCCTGTTGGACCGCCCTGCCTGTTGGACCGCCCTGCCTGTTGAACCGTCCTGCCTGTTGAACCGTCCTGCCTGTTGGACCGCCTGCCTGTGAACCGTCCTGCCTGTTGAACCGCCCTGCCTGTTGGACCGCCCTGCCTGTTGAACCGTCCTGCCTGTTGGACCGCCCTGCCTGTTGGACCGTCCTGCCTGTTGAACCGTCCTGCCTGTTGGACCGCCCTGCCTGTTGGACCGCCCTGCCTGTTGGACCGCCCTGCCTGTTGGACCGCCCTGCCTGTTGAACCGTCCTGCCTGTTGAACCGTCCTGCCTGTTGAACCGTCCTGCCTGTTGGACCACCTGCCTGTTGGACCGCCCTGCCTGTTGGACCGCCCTGCCTGTTGGACCGTCCTGCCTGTTGAACCGTCCTGCCTGTTGGACTGCCCTGCCTGTGAACCGCCCTGCCTGTTCCCCTGATCTAGATCCCACTGAGAACATCTGAGGATGGATGTCAAGGGAAGTTTACAAAAACTGAGTCAGTTCCAGACCGTGGGCGCCCTTCGTGAAGCATCTTCACCACATGGAGCAACGTTCCCACCAGCCTCCTGGAAACACTCCCATCAATCATGCCTCAACCTGAAGTGATCAACAACAGTGGGGCTGATCAATGCTGAGTCCTTATAGATACTTTCAGTTCTGTTTGGGGTTTTTTAGGGCTATGGTCTCAAACTGTTGATCAGCTGATGAACAGCCTGTTTTAGTTTTCAATAAATCATCTACTCTATTTTTTATCTCTTGCTCCTGTTTCTTCTTTTTGCATTTTGAAGCTTTTGAAACTACCGACAACCTGGTGACGATCCAGCAGTGTGAAATGTGTCTCAAGATTTTGTTCAGGAGTGGATATTCAGACAGACAGGGTGAGAAACGTACTGTGAACATTAAATGAAGTAACTAGAAAAGCACTCTGAGAGCGCAGACCTCCACCAAGCACCATAGTTTCCCCCCGGCGGTTTCTTCTGGATCCGTCTCCTCAAGTATTAAAGCTGGATCAGATTCGTTGACATACTTCAGATGCTGAATTGTCTCAGCTACACGATGCCTTGTTAGAAATCTCTACCTCTAATATTAAATGCACAGTAGGCCAAAATGTAAGAGTCATCTGGATCAGATCTGGATCAGCCTTTGGGATTTGATAGAAGTCCACATTGTAAATCCCTGAGTCAGATTTCATGAGCTTTGGGCAACAATTACCAGAGATATTGAAAAACAATTTTTTGGGTCCGATTTACCCCAATGTTAACGATAATTTCAAAGTGATCCAGAATCCAGGATTTCTTCCGGATCACCCCCAAAATTAAATCAGTTCTTCCTTTTCACATTTTCAACACACCCTGAAAATTTCATCAAAATCCGTCCATAAGTTTTTGAGTTATCTTGAACACAGACAAACAAACAAACAAACAAACAAACAGAACAAACAGACAAACAAACAGACAAACAAACAGACAAACAGACAAACAAACAGACAAACAAACAGACAGATAAACGCCGGCAAAAACACAACCTCCTTGGTGGAGGTAAAAATAGGTCCGTGAAGGAAGCAGTCCTGTACCTTTGGAGGCCCAGTATCCGAGACAGCTAAAACATCAGGGTGGCTAGTGACTGGAGTAACAGTGGACGTACGTACATATACACATCATAAAGCTCTCATGGCGTTAACTGATTGATTATTATCTTGCAACATTATTGAAGCAGTGACTCTCTGCTCACTGAGCCAAAACCACTGACCTGTAACAGGTAGTTGACCTGTAACAGTAGTTGACCTGTAACAGTAGTTATAGTTGACCTGTAACAGTAGTTGACCTGTAACAGTAGTTGACCTGTAACAGTAGTTATAGTTGACCTGTAACAGTAGTTGACCTGTAAGAGTAGTTGTAGTTGACCTGAAACAGTAGTTGTAGTTGACCTGTAACAGTAGTTGACCTGTAACAGTAGTTGACCTGTAACAGTAGTTATAGTTGACCTGTAAGAGTAGTTGTAGTTGACCTGTAAGAGTAGTTGTAGTTGACCTGTAACAGTAGTTGTAGTTGACCTGTAACAGTAGTTGTAGTTGACCTGTAACAGTAGTTGTAGTTGACCTGTAACAGTAGTTGTAGTTGACCTGTAACAGTAGTTGACCTGTAACAGTAGTTGACCTGTAACAGTAGTTGACCTGTAACAGTAGTTATAGTTGACCTGTAACAGTAGTTGACCTGTAAGAGTAGTTGTAGTTGACCTGTAACAGTAGTTGTAGTTGACCTGTAACTGTAGTTGTAGTTGACCTGTAACAGTAGTTGTAGTTGACCTGTAACTGTAGTTGACCTGTAACAGTAGTTGACCTGTAACAGTAGTTGACCTGTAACAGTAGTTATAGTTGACCTGTAACAGTAGTTGACCTGTAAGAGTAGTTGTAGTTGACCTGTAACAGTAGTTGTAGTTGACCTGTAACTGTAGTTGTAGTTGACTTGTAACAGTAGTTGTAGTTGACCTGTAACAGTAGTTGTAGTTGATCTGTAACAGTAGTTGACCTGTAACAGTAGTTGACCTGTAACAGTAGTTGACCTGTAACAGTAGTTGTAGTTGACCTGTAACAGTAGTTGTAGTTGACCTGTAACAGTGGTTGTAGTTGACCTGTAACAGTAGTTGTAGTTGACCTGTAACAGTAGTTGACCTGTAACAGTGGTTGTAGTTGACCTGTAACAGTAGTTGTAGTTGACCTGTAACAGTAGTTGACCTGTAACAGTGGTTGTAGTTGACCTGTAACAGTAGTTGTAGTTGACCTGTAACAGTGGTTGTAGTTGACTTGTAACAGTAGTTGTAGTTGACCTGTAACAGTAGTTGTAGTTGACTTGTAACAGTAGTTGTAGTTGACCTGTAACAGTAGTTGACCTGTAACAGTGGTTGTAGTTGACCTGTAACAGTAGTTGTAGTTGACCTGTAACAGTGGTTGTAGTTGACTTGTAACAGTAGTTGTAGTTGACCTGTAACAGTGGTTGTAGTTGACCTGTAGCAGTAGTTGTAGTTGACCTGTAACAGTAGTTGACCTGTAACAGTAGTTGTAGTTGACCTGTAACAGGAGTTGACCTGTAACAGTGGTTTTAGTTGACCTGTAACAGTAGCTGTAGTTGACTTGTAACAGTAGTTGTAGTTGACCTGTAACAGTAGTTGTAGTTGACTTGTAACAGTAGTTCTAGTTGACCTGTAACAGTAGTTGACCTGTAACAGTAGTTGTAGTTTACCTGTAACTGTAGTTGTTGTTGACCTGTAACAGTAGATGTAGTTGACTTGTAACAGTAGTTGTAGTTGACCTGTAACAGTAGTTGTAGTTGACCTGTAACAGTAGTTGTAGTTGACCTGTAACAGTAGTTGACCTGTAACAGTAGTTGTAGTTGACCTGTAACAGTAGTTGACTTGTAACAGTAGTTGACCTGTAACTGTAGTTGTAGTTGACCTGTAACAGTAGTTGTAGTTGACCTGTAACAGTAGTTGACCTGTAACAGTAGTTTTAGTTGACCTTTAACAGTAGTTGTAGTTGACCTGTAACAGTAGTTGACCTGTAACAGTAGTTGACCTGTAACAGTAGTTGTAGTTGACCTGTAACAGTAGTTGTAGTTGACCTGTAACAGTAGTTGACCTGTAACAGTAGTTGACCTGTAACAGTAGTTGTAGTTGACCTGTAACAGTAGTTGACCTGTAACAGTAGTTGTAGTTGACCTGTAACAGTAGTTGACCTGTAACAGTAGTTGACCTGCAACAGTAGTTGTAGTTGACTTGTAACAGTAGTTGTAGTTGACCTGTAGCAGTAGTTGTAGTTGACCTGTAACAGTAGTTGACCTGTAACTGTAGTTGTAGTTGACCTGTAACAGTAGTTGTAGTTGACCTGTAACAGTAGTTGTAGTTGACCTGTAACAGTAGTTGACCTGTAACAGTAGTTTTAGTTGACCTGTAACAGTAGTTGTAGTTGACCTGTAACAGTAGTTGTAGTTGACTTGTAACAGTAGTTGTAGTTGACCTGTAACTGTAGTTGTAGTTGACCTGTAACAGTAGTTGTAGTTGACCTGTAACAGGTTGTAGTTGACCTGTAACAGTAGTTTTAGTTGACCTTTAACAGTAGTTGTAGTTGACCTGTAACAGTAGTTGACCTGTAACAGTAGTTGACCTGTAACAGTAGTTGTAGTTGACCTGTAACAGTAGTTGTAGTTGACCTGTAACAGTAGTTGACCTGTAACTGTAGTAGTAGTTGACCTGTAACAGTAGTTGTAGTTGACCTGTAACAGTAGTTGACCTGTAACAGTAGTTGTAGTTGACCTGTAACAGTAGTTGACCTGTAACAGTAGTTGACCTGCAACAGTAGTTGTAGTTGACTTGTAACAGTAGTTGTAGTTGACCTGTAGCAGTAGTTGTAGTTGACCTGTAACAGTAGTTGACCTGTAACAGTAGTTGTAGTTGACTTGTAACAGTAGTTGACCTGTAACAGTGGTTGTAGTTGACCTGTAACAGTAGTTGTAGTTGACCTGTAACAGTAGTTGTAGTTGACCTGTAACAGTAGTTTTAGTTGATCTGTAACAGTAGTTGTAGTTGACCTGTAACAGTAGTTGTAGTTGACTTGTAACAGTAGTTGTAGTTGACCTGTAACAGTAGTTGTAGTTGACTTGTAACAGTAGTTGTAGTTGACTTGTAACAGTAGTTGACCTGTAACTGTAGTTGTAGTTGACTTGTAACAGTAGTTGACCTGTAACTGTAGTTGTAGTTGGCCTGTAACAGTAGTTGTAGTTGACTTGTAACAGTAGTTGTAGTTGACCTGTAACAGTAGTTGTAGTTGATCTGTAACAGTAGTTGACCTGTAACAGTAGTTGTAGTTGATCTGTAACAGTATTTGACCTGTAACAGTAGTTGTAGTTGATCTGTAACAGTAGTTGACCTGTAACAGTAGTTGTAGTTGATCTGTAACAGTAGTTGACCTGTAACAGTAGTTGTAGTTGACCTGTAACAGTAGTTGTAGTTGATCTGTAACAGTATTTGACCTGTAACAGTAGTTGTAGTTGATCTGTAACAGTAGTTGACCTGTAACAGTAGTTGTAGTTGATCTGTAACAGTAGTTGACCTGTAACAGTAGTTGTAGTTGATCTGTAACAGTAGTTGACCTGTAACAGTAGTTGTAGTTGACCTGTAACAGTAGTTGTAGTTGATCTGTAACAGTATTTGACCTGTAACACTAGTTGTAGTTGATCTGTAACAGTAGTTGACCTGTAACAGTAGTTGTAGTTGATCTGTAACAGTAGTTGACCTGTAACAGTAGTTGTAGTTGACTTGTAACAGTAGTTGACCTGTAACTGTAGTTGTAGTTGACCTGTAACAGTAGTTGTAGTTGATCTGTAACAGTAGTTGACCTGTAACAGTAGTTGTAGTTGATCTGTAACAGTATTTGACCTGTAACAGTAGTTGTAGTTGACCTGTAACTGTAGTTGTAGTTGACCTGTAACAGTAGTTGACCTGTAACAGTAGTTGTAGTTGACCTGTAACAGTAGTTGACCTGTAACTGTAGTTGTAGTTGACCTGTAACAGTAGTTGTAGTTGACCTGTAACAGTAGTTGACCTGTAACAGTAGTTGTAGTTGATCTGTAACAGTATTTGACCTGTAACAGTAGTTGTAGTTGATCTGTAACAGTAGTTGACCTGTAACAGTAGTTGTAGTTGATCTGTAACAGTAGTTGACCTGTAACAGTAGTTGTAGTTGACCTGTAACAGTAGTTGTAGTTGATCTGTAACAGTATTTGACCTGTAACAGTAGTTGTAGTTGACCTGTAACAGTAGTTGTAGTTGATCTGTAACAGTAGTTGACCTGTAACAGTAGTTGTAGTTGATCTGTAACAGTAGTTGACCTGTAACTGTAGTAGTTGTGGAGACTTTATGTTACAGGTCATTTCTTCATAATGGAAAGTACAGAACTAATTATGGGCAGAATAGAGGCAGCGATCTGAGACGACATCTACTGAGGACATGCTCATATTTAGAGCTTCGAAGAAAGACATAAGAAGTGATATACAGTAGTAGTTAAGCAGTTGTTCATATCCTGAGGAGTTTCTTACAGAACTGTTACGTTACTGCTTATTCCTGGAAGTCTGTCGGTATTTGTGAAATTGTATGCTGGCACATAATCTATAAGCATAATCTATAAGCATACAGAATAACAGTTTTTATGTTCAGCTGACCTGCACGGACTAAAAATGTCTCTTGGTCACACTAACAATTAAAAACTCATTTAATCAGCTGAATGCTGTTTCCATTTCAACGAGCACTGAACCACATCACGGCTTCCAGCAATGTAGTTTTACACTTATCTGCTTCCTTTCTAGGAAATTACCAGGAAACGACCTGTGAAATAAAATGTCACCACAAGCTTAAATTTTAACTACAAAAACTTTCAAAACTTGAAAGAAAAAAGTAGAGAGTAAAACATGTCGGCCAGTTCACACAGATCTGTGTTTGTGAGGCTGTGAAGCGTTGCTGGTTTGGTCTGAGATGGGACCTGGACTGTGTGCCTCCTCAGGGGGACAGTGGAGGTCCTCTGGCCTGTGAGGACTCGTCCCTGTGGAAGCTGGTTGGCGCGACCAGCTGGGGAAAAGGCTGCGGTGGGAGGAACAAACCGGGCGTTTACACCCGCATTACTCAGACGCTCAGCTGGATCCACCAACAGATGGAGGTCAGTACATGACTAGCTGTTCATCCTGAACCAGGTTCTCCATATGGGCAGCATGTTCGCTTGGAGTTGGGTGCTGAGGAGCACTGACTGTACCGTAGATAGAAGAGCCTTATCAGCCCATCACGGAGCATCGTCCCACAGTGTTTCCATGTTGACATGTCACAGTAGGAAAAGCTGTGTAACTACACAGTGACTACAACTAGAAGTATAAATAGTACAAATAAGTATAAATAATAAAATGATGTTGCTTCAGTTTCAGGGTCCTGAGCCAGTTTTTCTGTAGCGTTAGGCCTCATTTCACTTTGCTCTTAGATTAGTCAAATACTAATGAAGACAGCCTCAGAAAATTAAAGTGTTACCACCAGACTACCTCTGAACCAAGACAGCAGCAGTCAGTAACACCTGCCGACCAGCAGCACCAAATGACAAAAACCAGTCAGTAACCTGCAGGACGTGTACAGCAGCGAGGACGTCGTCTGTTATTGCTGTCTGAAGCCATAGCTCTGCTACAGCATTTTATTTTGCTTGTGTTGTTATAATAAAATATAATTTATATTAAAGAAATGAATGTGGAAGTTTAATTTAAAAAAAATAATTTAAAAAAAAAAAATTTTTTTAAAGCTTTGTGTAACGGAGGACTTTAAACATCTATCTGAACTATCTGACTGTAGTACAGGTGAAGTGGCAACAGTCGTATTAGGATATCAGGAATGAAAAAAAAAATATACAGTATATTTTTTGTATATATATATATATATATATATATATATATATATATATATATATACACACACAAGAAAAATATAACTACAGAAAAAAAAAAAAAAAAAAAAAAATGAACGGTTTCTTGAGTTGAAGCTCGACTACCTGACCAGCGCTGTTGGTCAACCTGATGTGATATTTGACCAACAGCTGGAATGAGACGACAGCGGCGGGCTCGGCCTGATGTCAGCTGTCTTTATATCATAAAAGCTTTGAAACGCCACGTTTGACCCAAAGATCCTCTCACCATTTAGATTGTGATGTGAGCGCTGGGCCTCGTTTCCATGTAACAGTCAACTCAAACCACTGGGACAGTTTGTTGTTTGTATATTCTACATCGCCAAACCCAAGGTGCAATGGTTTTACTTTTTATGGGATATTATTATCTTTCACTAAATTCTGCATATTTTTTAGAAACTTTCAAAATAAAGGCTTGCTTCACTGTAAAAGTTTGTAAAGATGGTGGGTTTAAAAAGACTGAGATGTGAACAGGTGCAACAACCGTGTTGGCGGCGACCTGCATCATTCCTCTCCATGTGTCCATGTCTGTGTCCATTTCTACGTTGTCTTTCAGAGAGACGAGGCTCACAATTCTCCAGCTCTGAGCACAGACAAATGAAGCACCAACACTTGTTTCCACAAACAAAGAGAAAACCATAGCGATAAACCACCTCACCAGAAAGGCGGAGCCTTTGATCGACACAAATCCTGTTTGGAGACAAAGCCGATGGAGCAAAGAGGCGGTGCACAGCAGAGAGTTAGGCATCATTTATTCCAAAATAGAAAGCTCTAAGGCAAAACAGACAAGAGAAAAGTGAACAACGCTTCATAAAATGCAAGACAGACGCAAGTGAGGAACCGAGAGCTCAGCAAGGGCCCACCTAGAGCCACCGCACCTCCGGCTGCATGAAATCTACCACTTCAAGTCTCGACTTTCCAAGAGGGATATGAACCAGATTACTGCACCTATTGAAAGACAATTGTTGTACAGTACAATATTACAGATATTCAAACAAGAGGCACCCCATTTTGTGAAGTAATATCAACATACTGATGAAGAGATTTCAGATCTTTCACTACATGTCTATGTAGTGGCAGGGGAACCACCAGAGGCTGCAGTCCCAGTCCTTCAGGCAGGAAATGAATCCAACTGCTTTGTTTACTGCAGTAGTGTGTACATGTACATAAATAAAAGTTTGACACGTGCAAAGAGTCCACTGCTGCTTGCTGATGGAGTTCATAAAGTCTCACTGTGGTTACTCACACCGTTGTGTTTGTGTGATTAGCATAGTGTTCTGGATTGTGCATTTGAAAAGTACGCTGCTACCGTAAAATGATTAAAAGATGTGATGTATGGTATACACAGTGAGGGGAAAACTAGAGCCGCATTTAAAGAAATGGGAGCAGTTACTGCGAGGAGCACTGCCATGTTGCAGTACACAAAGTAAAACTAGTAACGATGCTCTACAGAACCACACAAATGTTCTGCAGCTTAGTGTCCTTTTGACCAATTTCACCAAGGGTCAGACTTTCTTTTTGTGCTTCTTGGCAAGAAATCTTTAGAAAAGAACACAAGTAAGGCCTTTTTAGTATTGTAAGTTTAAAACCAATTTAAATAGCAGTTTTCATCAGCATTCAATTCATTTTTCTGTTTTTTAGAAAACTTCAAAGAACCCTGGAAAACAGGGTCGCTAGCTTTAATTATGAATCTGTACATAAATATTCCTTACAAAACAGGAGAACACAAAAATGAAACAGAAAACACTAATTTCATACGTTTGTATATAAAAATAAGCATCTCCTTTTTTTCCTCTCTCTCCGTCTGGGCTCTGCTGGGCCTGCAGGGCAGTGTAGGGCCACAGAGGCAGTCCAAGAGTGCCACAACTACTCCAAACACAAGCATGCAAAAAGTGAAGACAAACCCCTACATACAACTCCAAACTGTTGGCATCCAAAATGAGAGCTGAGCTGGGGACGGGTACAGGGGCCAAGAAACTCAATCAGAAATCAGTCAACATTTATTAACGGAGCATACAAACTTGCTTCGAGTGTTTTTAACACTTCTTTTTCTTCTGTTTGTTTGATTTAATCTTTTTGAGCTTAAATATACAAAAAGTGCACTCGCATACATCAACTAAATAATTAAAAAACGGTTTCTGAAATGAAACTCCTGATGTACACACTCGCAGCATAAACGGCCTTTCAGCAGGGTGGAGGGTTGGAAGAGTGCAGGACCGTGGTGTCCTGTGGTTTTGTGCTATATGTAAACCTAATGTGTGTGTGTGTGTGTGTGTGTGTGTGTGTGTGTACTATGACTCACTGTGTGTCTGAACACACACTTTATCTGGACACCTATTTACGCATGTCTTGTGTGTAGATCAGAGTGTCAGGGAGTGTGTCCTCTACTGCAACGAGTCGCTGTTGTCCAGGCCCAGCCCGGCCATGTCGGCGTCATCGTCCTCGTCTCCGCTGTCCCCCGACTCGTCTTCACTGTGGCCTCCCAGCATCACCTGCTGTACTGCCAGAGTGGCGCCGTCTGACGTCAGGCTCTGCAGACCCTCCATGTTCATCGTCACCATTGTGCCTGGGAATGACAGGAAACACTTACCGATTAAAAGTCCTTTTACTACTGTGTGTTAAAGGCACCTCATCTCTGCCAACAGTCACATTACAGTTTACATCCATGTCTGTTCAGACTCTACCTAGATAATATACAGGGGTGTAATAACTTCCATTATAAACTTGAAATTCACTTCCAACATCGGTCACCAAAATCAAAAGCAGATCTGAATTTTGTTTAATTTGTTAGCTATCCAGTCTGCTAGCCTGTTAGCAGACTTTCCTCCTGTGAATGTTTGTTTGGTGGCTCGTTCAACAAGCTGCAGGACTAGTTAGAGGAGGAGGAGACTAACCGGAGTGGCTGTGGCTACTGTCTGGCTCAGTGTGACCACCTGTTTTACAGAGCACATACTGTGTGTACGATGGCGCACACAACAAATATACCATCACAGTTCAGTTGGGTATCAGCTATCAGAAACTCATCTGTAACCAAGATATCTTGTCTTTGACTCAAACAGCACATGTATGTTCATGTATTTTAAGCACATTTCACAGCAATTACTGCAAATGTTTTGCACTACAGAGACTGACTATGAAAGAATGAAAATAATGCTCACTCTCAGTCACTTGTACTACATCATGACGGTCTGAGGACTGAAAGGTTATGAAGTGATCCATCAACAGTGGGCAGGATTTTTCATTACAAAACCAGCTGGGACTGATGCAAGCACAGGATGTGTCGCTTCCATTGTGACCAATGACTTGTGAAATGCTGCTGGTGATGTAATTTTTACTGTTCGATGGGACAATGTCTAAGGAAACACGCGGATGTAGCTGGAGGCAGATAAATTGTTGGCATCTCTAAATTGATCCCTGCATGTCTCAGATGCAAAAACAAGCTGACAGAGAAATACAGGTCTTGTACCACTTGTTGGGGTGTTGCTTTGGTGTGGGAGACACAGGATGAAGACTAACTTGGATAAAAACTAAGCAGAGAACACTGCTGCGTACCATCTGGCATGGTAACTTGCTGCTGGCTGCCTCCCCCTGCAGCAATGGAGTCAGGCCAGAAGCGCTGCAGTGGCCGGTTCTGAGGAGTCTTCTTCTTGGCTTTTGGTGTCTCAGAGGAGCTGGCGTCCAACATGGGCTGCAGGATCCGCCTCCGTGCATTTATAAACCTGGAGGTACAAAACAAGTCAGATGTGTGACGGTAATGACTAGAATATGAGCTTTGTAGTTTCCTGCAGGGGTTGGGGGCCTTTAGATCTCTAGTCCTGACAAGCTGTGATGAAATCATCTCCCCTAGAACTGGATGGGAGGTCTGGGTCCAACCTGCTTTCCAAAACAGTTTTCAGCCAACAAAAGGACTGGGCAAGCTACACCGAGTTCAGTTCCAGTTGTTTATCACTGACTTTAAAAGACAAAAGGTTAACTCTCATTTCTTCAGGCATGTGGGCAGACAACCAGCTGACTGACCAATTAGTTTTCCACAGTGGGTAGAGAGGGAACCACACGAGAAAGGGCCCTGGCTGGACATGAACTTGGGATGGTTCATTTTAACAGTACTGGATTGTGTAACCCAACCGGTCGAGGCAGATGGCCGCCCACCCAGAGCCTGGTTCTGTCCAAGGTTTCTACCCGTTAAAGGGGAGTTTTTTTCTTGCCACTGTTGCATAACAATGCATGCTCATGGGATCTCTCATTGGGTCTCTGAATTACAGAGTACAGTCTACACCTGCTCTATATGAACAGCATCTTAGATAGATAGATATTCCTTTATTAGTCCCACAGTGGGGAAATTCAGTTTTACACTCTGTTGTTCACACAGTACATATACATGCGTCAATGGAGAGATGTCAGAGTGAGGGGGCTGCTCCTAACAAGCACCCAGAGCAGTTGGGGGTTTGGTGCCTTGCTCGGGGGCCCCTGGGCAGTGCCCAAGAGGTAAACTGGCACCTCTCCAGCAACCAGTTGGTCTTGGTCCATGGGGGTCTTGAACCCGTGACGTCCGCGTCCTAACCCAAGTCCTTACAGACTGAGCTACTGCCGCCCCCTTCTTGACATCTTGAGATAACTTCTGTTATAACTGATCTTATATAAAAATAAACTGAACTGAATTGCCCCGGCAGTAGCTCAGTTGTAGGGAGTTGGCTTGGGAACCGGAGGGTCACCGGTTCAAGTCCCGACATGGACCAAAAACTGAGTGTGAACTGGTAGCTGGAGAGGTGCCAGTTTACCTCTTGGGCACTGCCGAGGTGCCCCTGAGCAAGGCACCAAACCCCCAACTGCTCGGGGCGCTTGTCAGGAACAGCCCCCTCACTCTGACACCTCTCCAATTGTTGCATGTATATGGACCTGTTTGTGCATGTGTGTGTATTAGTTAACAGAGTGAAAAAAATTGAATTTCCCCTAGCGGGACTAATAAAGGACTATCTTCTAATAAAGGACTATCTTCTTCTTTTGGGTCAGACTCACCAGTTGTTGACCTGCAGAAGAGTCAGGTTTGTCTGAGTGGCGATCTGTTTCTTCTCGTCCTCTGTTGGATATGGGTGCTACGGGAGAGAACAGGGTGGAAGTGCTTCAGTGGTTTGGATTAGGACTGAAGAGTTACAGAGGGAACAGATCTGATCCAGACTCACCCCGATGTGCTGGAAGAGCCACGAGCGCATGACATTGGTGGCATGTTTGGGTAGGACGCCGCGCTTGTTCTTGGTTGAGTTGTCGTCGTGATTAAAGAGGTTCAAGTCCTGGTGAAACTGCAGCTGGAGCTGAGCACACAGATGTTCATTTAGCTACCTTTCTGTCTGTTCATGTCACCAACAACACTGATGAGATTTTACATCACAGGTAAAAAGAGAGAAGTGCAACCTGATTGTTTTGGACGCGTATTGTCCCGGGAGACAGAGCCTGTGTTACCACCTGGCCCTGAGGAGTCACTACTGTAACAGGCTGGTACACTGTTCCACCTGGAAAACACACACACACACACACACACACACACACACACACACACACACACACACACACACACACACACACACACACCACTGAACATAATGTGCTGCGCTGTCGAGTGCAGGCTGCAGAGAAAGTTCTGGTCCAGGTCCCACTGGTACGTGTCAACATGTCAGCTGCAGTAACAACAGTACAGTACCTGAGGGAGGGGTTGTATGCCACGGTGACATACCTGCAACCACCTGGGTGGGGTTGACGGCCGTCACGGTAACGTTCCCTTGCTGCAGGGCTGACGCTGGCACCACAATCTGACCCTGGGGACTGATGGTCCCTGGGATAGAGCTGGGGGTCTGCAGAACACAGAACGGGCCAGAGTCAGTCTATGGTTTCCACGTCGATGGCTCTGATGTTAAACCTCCACTGTGTAGCAGCTTGACTGAAATACGCTGAAATCCATTAAAGGCAAAAAAATCCAAAACAACACCTGCTGTGTTTTCACTCAACTGTCACAAATTTTAAGCAAAAAAAAAAAAAAAAAAAAGCTAATTAGGTGTGTTTCCATCAACTGCAGTGAATAACTGGCTCGGCTACAGTGTGTTTGGATTTGGCGCTTATAGGCGACACATGGCTGTAATCTGCCAGTAAACACAGTGGAAGAAGTCAAGGCTGTGAACTAGAAACAAAACAAGTTGGCATGGCTGCCTAACCATCTACGACAGGTCTCCAGGGACCTGTTTCTACTGGGAAAGTTTTAACAGCTCTTTCATGTCGCCAGTATTGGCCATGTTTCATATCTCCCAGAGACAAAGACAAGCATTCAGTCATTAAGAGAATATCCACGAAGACGGCGGCAGCAGAACTAGCTGATCGGTCATGCACGTTAAATGTTTGCTTCAGTGGAACTGATTCTCTCAGTTAGTGCATCATCGTTTCCAGCAGAGGCATGGCCACCTCAAGAGTGTAAAACCTCACAACTGAGGAAGTTTTATTAAACTTAGCCATTTCCATACCGCGTTTCTAACGCTGTGCTTCAAAATTTGCATAAAAATATGTAAATGGCAACACAGCTAATGTCTAGTAAGAGACTTTCACTTCAAAGGTGCTGACAGATCCAACTATGTGTGTGTTTAGTGGTGATGTACCGTCCACCTACAGCCCATACCGGAGTCTTGGTGGGTGAAAAGCCCTGGACCTGGCCCTGCACGGGGGAGTACGGGCTGCCTGGATCTCCACTCAGCAGCGTCTCACTGTTCATCTTCGTCTTGAGGCAGGCGATGTAGCGGCTGCAGAAGTCCTTACACAGGTCACTCACCTTCTCCAGCTCCAGCAGGTGGATCCGCAGCACCTGGATGGCTTTCACCATCTGCAGATCACATGTATAAAGAAAGGTTTGTCTTCCTCAAACTGAATGTTTGTCCATTTATGCTTCCTCAGCCTCATGTCTGATATCGAGATTGAGAAACTAATCTAAATAATCAGTCTCACTTCTGTCCTACTATATTTCAGACTTTTCATTCCTCTTTGTGCATCCTCTGCGCATCTGACTTTATTCCCGTATTTCTAGGGCCTGAGCAGAGTCGTCGGGCCGTTTCACCTAGATCAGGCGTGTCCAAAGTCCGGCCCAGAGGCCAATTGCGGGCCGTGTTCAAATTTCCACCGGCCCGCAGCCTCTGTCATAAAATCATTAATATGCGGCCCACCCCAATATCGGTTGCTTTGAGGAGGTGTGCAGCAGACACCTCATCTCTGGCTGAGGAGTTTCAACGGCGCTTTCGGGATTTTGCAGCTATTGAAAAGGAGATCAGGCTTTTTCCTCTCCTGTCTCCGGACCACCGGCAGCTGGACCTCGTTGAGTCGGCACCAACAGCTCCCTCATCAACTTTCACCGCCAGCTGGATGAAGGCTGGTTCCCAGACATTCAAACGATTGCTAGGAAAATGCTTGTTTGGCTCGACATATTTGTGCGAGAAGACATTAAATGAATTTTTGTTTTTCAATTTTTGATGTTCAATTGAAAAACAAAAGAACGAGTGATACTGATTCTTATGGCCCTCAAATAACATGACTGTTATCCTGATAAGTTTTAAATTTATAAGTTAGAGAATTTAGAAGAGTGATTTTGGTAGAAACTTGATTTGTGTTTTGTCTGAAGAAATTGTGGGAAAGCATGCCATTTGCAATAAAAAATGTCATAAAGTAATTAATTTGCACTTAAGGTTAATGGTTCAAAGAATGTCAGGCTGAATGGTCGGCCCCCTCACATTGAAACAGAACATGTGTCGATGTGATCATAAATGAATTTTAGAGATAACAGGCTTGTTTGAGATGAACTGTGCTGAGATCAGAAACCAGTGACATGAAGGGGAGGTCAAGTGGGACAGTTTTCAACAGGCTTCAAAGAATTTACAGGAAGTGACAGAAGAAGTTACATCCTGTTAGGCCTGATCTGTAGGCTACCTGGAGTTTATACACCATATTCAAAGAGTTTGTAATTATCTACATGTGGAAATGTGCTTTTTTGGCATTGTAATCCATCCTTTGTGCCTTTCATGTCTGTCTTGTAAAGCACTTTGTACATTGCTTGTTTTAAGATAAGATAAGATGAACCTTTATTAATCCCCGGAGGGAAATTCGGGAAAGTAGTAAATAAATATAATTTATTATTGATATTATTATTAACCACACAAGAGGTGTTTGTTACGGTTTGTTTAGTAAACTGTCACTGTAAAACATGAGACTAATATCCCACAATCTACCATTAAATATTACAATTATACATAAGGTTAAGACTTTCCACAATACGTGGTGTTTACAAAGAACCAATCAGCTCTTGGATCAGGCGACTACTTCTCTCCTCAGATGTGTTCAGAAACATCTTGTAGTTAACATAACATCTGTTGAGGAAATACCAAACACCGCCCACCAGCCAGAGCACAGCCAATAGGAACGCTCTCTCTCTGAACTGACCTGTGATTGGCCAACGTCTCAGGCGCTAGATTATTTAAAGCCTGAAAACGGAGCCAAGAGGAGGAGCAGAGTCCAGTTCTCTCCAGAACCCATGAATGATAATACTCTGAAAGGTTATTATGGGGTTTTTACCCAATGATGCCAAAAAGCTTGTTTCCTACTGAAGCTTTAATGTTTTCAATCATTATTCTAGATGCTCACTTGCCAGCTCCAACATAAAAAGGATGTATTAGACAGCATATACAGTGGACAGGAAAGGTCTTGGCACCCCTGTAAATAAGCCAGGTTTTTGTGATTTAAAAAAGGAGACCATGATGATTCATTTCACAGCTTTTTCCACCTTTAATGTGACCGTTAACCTGTAGAATTCAACTGAAAAACAAACTGAAACCTTTTAGGGGGAAAATATAAAATTAAAAATCTAAAACAATGTGGTGTACACCCTCTTAAAATAGGAGATGTGGCTGTGTTCAAAACTGACCAATGACATTCAAATTCATGTTAAATAGTAGTCAATACACACCTGCCACCAATTAAAGTGACTCAGATTAACCCCAAATACAGTTGAGCTGTTCTAGTAGGATCGAATTAAAGGTTCATCTTATCTTATCTTCCTCACATCTACTGAGTGTCATCTTACAGTAAAAGCCATGAGCTGCAAAGAGCTGACGCAGCATCGAAGGGATCTCACTGTTGAGAGATATCAGTCAGGAGAAGAGTAAAAAACACTCTCCAAGTCATCAGATCCACCGTGAACACAGTGAAGACCGTCATCAGCAGGTGAAGAAAACATGGCACAACAGAGACATTACCAAGACCTGGACGTCCCTCCAAAACTGATGAAGAGACCAGAAGGAACCTGGTCAGGGAGGCTGCTGAGAGGCCGACAGCGACATTAAGGAGCTGCAGGACTCTGTGCTGGTTCTGGTTGTGGACTCCATGAGACAACAGTCTCCGTATTCTTCATACGACTGGACTATGGGGTCGGGTGGCATGACAGAAGACCTTTCTTACCGAGAAAAACATCCAAGCCCTGCTACATTTAAAAAAAGCATACATCAAGTCTCCCAAAGCATGTTGGGAAAAAGGTTGAATTTTTTTGGCCATAACTCTAAAAGGTTATTGTTTGGGTCAAAACCAACACAGCTCATCACCAAAAGCACAGCATACCCACGGTGAAGCATGGAGGGGGGGCAGCATCAGGCTTTGGGGCTGTTTGTCTTCAGCTGGACCTGGAGCTTCAGTCCAGGTGGAGGGATGATGAACACCTCTGAATACCAGTCAATGTTGGCACTAAACCTCCAGGAGTCTGCTAGACAGCTGACGCTGGAGAGGAGTTTCACCTTTCAGCATGATGACGACCCAGAGCACACATCCAAACCAACCAAAGACTGGCTTCACCAGAAGAACATTAAAGTAGTGGACCGGCCCAATCGGAGCCCAGACCTGGATCCTGTAGAGGATCTGTGGGGGGGACCTGAAGAGGGCTGTGGACAGGAGACATCCTCACAATCTGACAGATCTGGAGAACGTTCACATGGAAGACTGGACATATATCACTAAGTCAGGATGAGCCACGCTGATGGACTCCTACCCAAAAAGACTGAGTGCTGTAATGCGCCTCAACAAAGTCTTAGTTGAATATTTATCCAACCAGGTTATTGTGAGTTGTGAGGTTAGCGCTGTTGCCTCACAGCAAGAGGGTAGCAGGTTCGATTCCGGCTGTTTGCATGTTCTCCCCGTGTCAGCATGGGTTTTCTCCGGGTACTCCGGCTTCCTCCCACAGTCCAAAGACATGCTGTTTAGGTTAACTGATGACTTTAAATTGCCCGTAGGTGTGGATGTGAGTGTGAATGGTTGTCTGTCTCTATGTTGTCTGTCTCTATGTGTCCTGTGATGGACTGGAGACCTGTCCAGGTGAACCCCGCCTTCGCCCAATGCCAGCTGGGATCGACTCCAGCCCCCCCGGGACCTCCAACGGGATAAGCGGTTGACGATGGATGGATGGTTATTGTGAGATTTTCATTTTTTTCCCCAAAACGGTTTCAGTTTGTTTTTCAATTGAACTGTTGAGGTTATAGGTCACGTTAAAGGTGCAAAAAGGTCTGAAATATTTATCATGGTCATAATTTTTTACATTACCAAAACCTGGTATTTTAAAAGGGATGTGGAGACTTTTTCTATCCACTGTGTACTTCGTGTCAGGCTTAGCTGAAGGACACTGAATGTTGACTTGAGCTCAGGGAGGTCAGAGGTCACAGCCAGCTATAGCACAGTGCCCCATGTTGTATTTCAAGAACTGAACGACCTGAGTAAAACACTCCGACTCCCTAGCTAACCATCCTGGGATGGATCTAATTAAGAGGTCAGAAGCAACAGCGGAGGAGAGGACTGCTCACCATGCTGTTGAGGTTAAAGGTCACTGACTAGGGAGTTGAAGGGTCCATTTTGTATTTCTCTGTGAAATACCCCACATCCCTGTTCTGGTTTTGTCGAATAGCTCAGAAGTCAAACTGGTTTTCAGTCACCTACTTATGTAATTGGTCCAAACAATAAACCTTCCCTTGATATCAGCGGCAGCTGATGGTTCAACAGGTGTTAGTGGTGGGAATCTTTCAGTGACTCTCAATATGATTCAATTTTGATTATTGGGGTCATGAGTTGATTGAAATTCAATTCTTGATTCCAAACGATACCTGATAAAGATCAATTCTCGATGATTTGGTAAATTGTAAGGTTGGGTTAGGGTTAGGGGTTCCAATCAGCCATCGTCAGCCTAACGATCGTTGGTTGTCGATATATATTCACGCAGGTGTACGTGCGCAACCCGTCTCCCACTGCCATAGTTTCAGCTGGGCGATCAGCTGTTGTAGCTGCAGAGCATCGTAAAACACAACTGCTAAAATCTTGACATAAACTAAGTAAAACGTTAGTCTTTCCAACAATCACCTACTCTGGCTGAGTTGAAATAAACCCTCATTTCACAAAGTGAAATATGGCGGCTTTACACGCCGTTTCCCCCACCGCCTCTCTTGTTCTTCGGAGGCAGATCATTAAATTATCTAAATAAAATGAACATCGGGCAAAACAACAAAACAAAAAAAAAACTCAAAAACAAATCGATGTACTTAGCCAGGTGCGATAGCCAGTACATTCAACAAATAACCCAACCAGTACATAGGGGTGCTAACTACGGGATCTCCTCCAGTCTGCTGTGCACTAATAAAGGCGATGACAAATTATGGCATGAACACAGACTAAAGTGTGTATAAGATTATGGACTTTTTATATTTGAAAACGTTAAAACAACTGATTGCAATAATATAAACACACAAAGGCAAAAGGAAACGCATTCATGATAAAATTGTGCAAATAAACACTTTACTAAAAGTCTGAATCAATTCACAACCTCCAAAAATCAATTTTTGAAGGTTGTGAATTGATTCAGACTTTTAGAAGGTAAACATGTCATTTTTTACATGAATCATTTTTCCCGCCCCTAACAGGTGCGGTGGGAAAGAAACTGTGCTGTTCGTTTTGTATGTTTGAACCGCTGATGCTGCCTTCTACGTAGAAATGCAGCTGTGTGTAACATGCAGAGGTGTCTCACCAAGTTGTCCAGTTCAGGGTCCTCGCTGAAGAATGGTTTGCCCTCTTTCTCCTGACAGCGGACAAAGTTCTCAATGTCCACGTCAAAGCTTGCCGAAGTGATGCAATCAGAGCTCAGCGTGGACTGTTCACACTTCTCGAACAGCAGGGCCAAGAGAGGGAACAGGGGATGACTGTGATGGGTGCAGCCACACATACAACAGGAAGGAATTCATTATTTCAAACAACATACAGTTCCCTCCAAAACTACTGGACCAGTGAGGCCAACATTGAGACCACAGATCAGGATTTCAGCTTCTATTCAGGTATTTCCATCTAGATCTGATCCACCACTCAGCAGATAGCACCGTCTGTAACAGAACTCCACATTTTACGGTGATCCACAGTCCAGGATCAGATAGACTTCAGATAGATTACAGTCAATAATACTTCATCTTTAGCTGTAATAACTGCATCAAGCCTGCGACCCTCTGACATCACCAAACCTTTCTGTTCTTCTTCTGTGGTGCTTTTCCAGTCTTTCACCACAGCCTCTTTCAGTAGCTGTTTGTTTCCTCTTCAGCAGGTAAAATGCTGATCAACAGGGTTCCAGTCTGCAGGTGGACTGGTCCAGTCTAAAACCTTCCTCTTCTTCCACTGATGAACTCCTCGGTGGTCTCAGGGGGTTTTGGCTTGTTGTCTGGATCTCCTGATCAGTTTGGTTCATCTCTCTTTAAACTGTCAGACTAAATGTTTCTGTAGACCTCTGAGTTCATGTAGCTGCTGCCATCATGTGTTCCATCATCAATGAAGATCATTGATCCGTCCCAGAAGAAGCCGTGCAGCCCAACCAGGACATTACCTCCACCGGGTTTCACGGATGAGCTGCTGATCCTTTCTTTCTCCATCACTTTGGTAAAGGTTCGTCTTTGTCTCGTCGGTCCAGAAAACTTTGTCCCAGACCTGTTGATCCTGGTCTCTGTCCTTGTAGTCTGGTTCCAGTCTGTCCTTCCTCTTCTTATTGCTAATGAGTGGTTGTCCTCTCCTGGTGGAGTCTCTGTCCTTGTAGTCTGGTTCCAGTCTGTCCTTCCTCTTCTTATTGATAATGAGTGGTTGTCCTCTCCTGGTGGAGTCTCTGTCCTTGTAGTCTGGTTCCAGTCTGTCCTTCCTCTTCTTATTGATAATGAGTGGTTGTCCTCTCCTGGTGGGGGTGAGTCTCTGTCCTTGTAGTCTGGTTCCAGTCTGTCCTTCCTCTTCTTATTGATAATGAGTGGTTGTCCTCTCCTGGTGGAGCTTCTGTCCTTGTAGTCTGGTTCCAGTCTGTCCTTCCTCTTCTTATTGATAATGAGTGGTTGTCCTCTCCTGGTGGAGTCTCTGTCCTTGTAGTCTGGTTCCAGTCTGTCCTTCCTCTTCTTATTGCTAATGAGTGGTTGTCCTCTCCTGGTGGACTCTCTCTTTTTGGATTTGGTTCCCCTTTTTTCCTTCTTCTTTTTTTTAATAAGGGGTGTTCTCCCCCTGTGGGGGGTCTCTCCCTTTTTGTGGTGCTCTCCTTTCTCTTCTTTTTTAGGTTGTCCTCTCCTGGTGGAGCCTCTGTCCTTGTAGTCTGGTTCCAGTCTGTCCTTCCTCTTCTTATTGATAATGAGTGGTTGTCCTCTCCTGGTGGAGTCTCTGTCCTTTAGGTCCTGAAGTCCTCTGTGAACGGTGGATTGGGATTCCTTCACTCCTGCCCTGGTCTTCATGTTGGTTTCACCTTTTAACTAGAAATCAGTCTGAACAGGAAAAACCCAAAGCTGAAACTGAGAGGAGACATTCAGCTCTATTTATTGATGAATAATCAATGTAACAGGACACACCTGGGCAACAGAAACACCTGTCAGTCACATGATCCAGTAATTCAGCTCAGTAGAAAAATGGTTTCAAACAAACGGTGCTATCTGCTGAGTAGTGGATCAGATCTAGATGTAAATACCTGAAACAGAAGCTGAAATCCTGATCTCTGGTCTCTGATTGATCTGGTGACGTCAAACCCAGATGTTTTCAGTGTTCAGCAGAAATAAAGGAGTTCATACACACATATTTTTCCCCAGTAATAGAGCATGTCTACCGGAATGCAAAAAATAAAACGAGAGGCATTATGTGTGTATGAAAACATAATGATACTTACAGATACTCTGAATGTCAACAATAAGTGAAGACAAACCGCTGTATTAACTGATTAGATTTGTTTTTCCTCCGCATATATATCTATTATGGACACAAGACTACAGCAGTGTGACAGCTTCAGCCCAGGACACTGTTAGATTACTAACAGTGTGTGATAATACTAGCTTTTTGTGATACCATGTGTCTCGTTTATAGGCTCCGATCACTGTCAGTGGGCAGTGCGAACATAAACAAAAATGCAACAAACATCCGATTACAAAAGAACGAAGCCTTTCACATTTCAAATGCCAGAGAGTAATATTAAAGTCACATGAACAAAGGGGAGGACTGCTCATAGACGCCATGTGACGTTTCCTAGAGATAGTTTAGTTTCTGTCCAATCTGAAAGTAATCGAGTTAAGCCAGGGAAAGAGAAGAGCACAGATGAAGGAACCGGGGCTGCAGTTCTGGTTCTCTCGCATTAACAAACACACACACACGCAGAATTAGCTCTACCGATATATGGAGGCTTTGTCCGCGTCCATGGGTGTCTGTGGCTCTGTGGGTGCCGGGCTGGGCGCCTCTGCCAACGTCCCCTCAATAAACTTCTGCTCGGAATCGCTGTCTACCTTTACCACACCTTGCATCTGCACAAAAAGAGAAACCAGAGTGAGAGAGGGAACGCGACGAGAGTGACAGAAGGGGAGACAGAAACTGACAGAAGAGGTGAAGAGAGAGGCGGAGAGAGACGTGAAGACATCATGTGAAGACCAAGAGTAGCTGGAGGGTAACGCTTAACAGAGCCTTGCTTCAATATGAACCCTTTGGAGAGTCATGAGGATATGGGCAGAAAACCACTTTCAAAACTATGCATTTTTCATAAGAGACAAATGAACGGATTAATATTTTTCAAAAATGAAAACTTCTTTACTGTAGTGGTCGACAACGAGGCAGAAAGAAGTGTCGATAGTGTCATGAGTTGTTAGTCCTGTATCAGCCACTGCCAGTCGTCAGCACTTTGATTCGAGTTACCTGATTGAGAGTTTATTCTTGTTGCACCTGAAAATGACTTGCGTATCTCCTCAGGACAGATGCAGTCACATACGTGTCTGCCTTCTTTCATGCTCTCGGGTCTCGACCTTGTTCTGTGAGCACACCACAGTTAGACATCCAGACCGTGTTGTGTTTCAGTCGTAATGCAGACTGAAACACTACTGGTGAGCTGAATGCAACGGAGAATAAAATCCAGAACCTGTGTGTACTCATGTCACCTAATGGCAGTAAAAGGACACAGTACAATGTGACTGTAGCCTCTGCGACACTCGAGGCACATTCATTGATTAGAAGCCAAATTTCTCCTCTTTACTTTCACACTGTGCCTGCCTATCCTCAACCCAGGAGCAGAAATCCCATCCCTAACCATGTGACTGAAACCAACAATGAATGAGATTGAGCACAACGTAGCTAAAAATAATCACTTGCTTGGGGTGGAAAATTTCTCATTAGTCATAGATCGGTTTCAGCTCTCGACACCCCCAAATTTGGCACTTGAATAATGTTCTGTAAGCAATTTACATAAGCTCAGAAACAGAAATACCAGGCAGAAAAGGAGCTTTATACTGCATCAGTGTTTCTCATACAGTGATTTATTTGTGGTGGCCAGCCACAGACGGACAAGCACATCACCAACAGATTACTAAAACTGATGTAATAGCATAAACATTGCCTGTGTGCTAGTGTTACATTAAGTGTTTCCCTTTTGTTTGGCAATCCAGACTGACTTATCATCACTGAAAATAACTAGAGGATCTTTGGGCAAAGCGTGCACAATACTGAAAGCGGTAGCTTGAGACATTTAGGTGTTATTACAAGCACTGTTGCAGTGGATTATCTTTGGAGAACAAGCAAAAAAAGCACAGTTGGGCCAGTCGGAGCAGATTGAACAGGCCTTGAGGTCCAAACCAAGTTTGTCCCCGTCACCCACCTGCTGCTCTCCCTTTGGGTACTTGTCTATGGAAACCGACTGGGCTGCCATCACGTTCACTGCAGATGCTGCCAACACTGGAGCATTATAGAGAGCAGGACAGGTGGCCAACCTACACAATACACACAGTTTCTGTTAGGCTACCTGGAGTGTAGGCACAAAAACACTCTATAATGTGACGGTCAGGATTACCATTAGCTTTGTAGACTGAGCCCGTGTGATTACAGCACAATGAACGAGCTTATTTTACATACTACAAATGATCAATGTTTGACATTAATGATGATTAATGTAACATTACGTTTGGTGAGCATTAAACACCGACACCTGGGGTCACATATTTCCTCCAAAAAGAGACAAAAGTGACAGCAACAGAAGTAATGAACACAAAAATATGATGTAAAACTTGATTTTAGAAATGCTGTGCTGACGTTCAGTGTGCACCCGTCGGGTCTGACGGGGGTAACGTTATATGAAGGGACTGCGTTTACTAATTTATTTCAATACATGTCGTCAACAGTCAAACATGTCTGTTGATAAAACGAGAGGAGGCTGATGAAGCGAGCCCGAGGTCCGCTGTTATGATAACGTTACCCTGCTATTAACACACCCACCGCGACGAGCTTAGCTGCTAGCCCCGTTAGCTGCACGCCGTTTGTGGCGGTAAGGGGACAGAACAGTTTCAGAAAGCCAACATCAGCCGACTGCATCCCCCAACTACAACAACGGTGGTGTTACTCGCATAAAAAGCAGCTCGGCGAGAGGAAGCCTCGTTTTTCCGGCGGATTTAGCCTGGAACGGTACCGCTACATTGGCGTTAGCCCGCGGACCCAATCTACGGTTAACCCGACCGAGTAGCCGCCTGGCCGAGCTACAGCCGACGGTAGACGGGCAGACTAACGTTAGCTGGCTGTTAACTTTAAAGTGTTTCTCGTGCTGGTACAGTGAGGCCAAATGTGACGCGCCATATTTAGCACGGGGATCACAGCCAAAAAAAAAACAAGCTAACCTAGCTAAGTTAGCCAGGTACAAAAAAAGATCCCGCTGCGGATTGATACGAAGCGAGTCGTTTGCCCCTGTAACAAAACAGCTTCAAAAGCTTCAGCATTTTTGAATTAACATGTTAAATGAATATGCATTTCTTGCCACCTCGATTAAGTAATTCGACTGCACTAAAATTAAGAAGCACTGGCTGCAAACCAGGCTAGCCCGGGTGATCCTCAAATCCTTCCCACATCAGTCAATCAATCAAGCGGGGACAGCTGCCGTCTCCCTCCCTCCCTCCCGCTAACGCTACAACTGTCGGGCCTCGTTTCTAGCTCTCGCCCTTTGCTTTTCCACAACCCTCTGCCCCCAAAACGCCGACATATTTCTACCCCCTCCCTTGTATACACATTTGTTTTATTCTTCCCGGAGCTCTGCCGCTTCTGATTCCCTTCCAAAAACACCCTCCGCTGCCCTGACTAGGTCCGCGCTCCTCGCCCCGGGGCATTTTTGCGTGCGGCCCAGATTGTTTGATTGATAGGGAACGGAAAAAGAGGGATTTTGAGTGACAGCTTACCTGAGTGCCAATCTTCGTCACACTGACAAGCGGCTGCAGCAATCGGGACCCGCAGTTGTCGCGTTGCGTCATCGCGTAAGGGCACGCAGGGGCGCTCGGCTCATGAATATTGATGAGGTGGGCGGAGACATGACGTCCTGCTGCCTGTCCCTCTGCGCCCTCCAGGATTTCTTGCTTGGTAAACGCTGTTCACTGGCCCCGTTTACACAACACGTTTTCTATGTATAGATCCGGCTTTACACTCCGTTATACAGAGATTTCCAAACATCATATGTACACACACTAATACACAAACATAACAGATGCTGATTGTTACTCCTAAAAGAATGCTAGCTAGGCTAATTAGGACATTATGTGCAAGCAGGCAGGCTCAGGGAGTGGAAAATGTAATAATTAAAATAGAAACACAGATAAACCACTTGCACACTCAGCTCTATTCAAATGACCCCCTAAGGCAGAAAAGCAGCATAAAAGAAGCGTTTGATCTGTGCCAATCCCTTTATACGCCTATTCCTTTAAATAAGACAAAACAGAATCACACCAGGCAAAAACTCACTTCAGTTCTCATTAGCGTACTTTAATAATACAACGTTTCTCAGCAGAATTTCAAGCAGCTCTGTCAGGTGAGGGAATGATCATCATCAAAGACACCATCACCATCATCTTTAAGCAATATAAAGGTTTGCAGCTGGGCCAGCTCCTCTAGTGTCTGATGGAGGAGGGCTGTGGGAGACGAAACTTGGCCATCTCTACATCCAGGTCTGCAAATGTGTGGGGGGTGTAGTTGTGGTGCTGGTAGTTTTTGTAAGTGCTGTTGTCAAAAGGCTCGTCGGGCTCTGGAGGTGCCGCTGCTGCAGCCTCTGCAGAAAGACAGGAAGAAACAAAAAGGCGAGTAAGAAAGCTGAGTCTGGAACAAAGGCACATATGCATGGATTAAAGCAAAGATAGCAAAAGGAAAATTTGTAAATTGCAAATGCAACACTGGGTCTACTCCTGAGTCCTTGTCACTGACGTTTAGGCAGCAAAGGCTGTAGCTTGTCTGATTAGCTATAAAGTGAGAACAAAATGTGGCTTGCTTTGTAAATATTTTAAAAGATTTTTGAAGGGACAGAACATTTACATATTCACACATGCTGACAAAGGTGGTTTATTGAGGGGCATTTCCTATGGCAGTAGGTCACATTACCCCCAACAGTGTGGAGACACACCGGTGTGAAAAGCCTCAAGGATCATGTCTGTGGGGGGAAAGTGTGTGAAGCTAAATGTGCTTGCAGACAATAAAGACAGCTCATTCTAGATTATTAATGACACTGGCAGAGGCATGCATGAAATGGATTTTAAAAAGGGCACATTGTTAAAATCATAGTGTGTTGGAAAGGCTTTGGTGTTTTTGATTAAACAGAGGTGTATAATGTTCTTTAATTTACTTTTATATCTAAATCTGTCTGGAAAAGCCCTAAGCATGCTGTGACAATAAGGTTATAAACATCATGTGAGACAGGGGAAAAAAATCTTTCACTTCCACAGTCACAGAGAAATACATTTGAGACACATGTACATGTTTTCATTAATCAACACCATGCTTATCCCGAAGTTTCAGGAACAGATTCCCGAAGTTAAAAAAAAGAAGAAGAAAGAAACAAACAGGTGGTGAAATCAGTGACCAAGGTGAGGAGGCTGTCGTTCCAGGAAGCACAATTACCCAGTTGGTCAGAGGAGAGGACCGGAATCTCAGATCCATGGTAAACATTGGTTGGGAGCTGCTAATCACTTCAACATGATGACAGTGATCTAATGATGTTTAAAACATCTTGGTAACTGTGTAATCCTGCTTCCCAAAATACTTCCACTCACTCCAACCACTCCCAGCTTCTACTCGTCCAGCTGCTGTCAGGGACAGGAGGCCTTTTAACACTGTAATACAGTACCATGTGCACTCTAACATTACTGTTAGCGTTAGCATTACCTTGCACAATGCATCCAAACAACAGCATTATTACCTGTAACCTTAACATTAACTCAAAAACCTCTTACCCATATTTCATAGAGACATTACAGATGACAAGAATGAGCCAGAGTGAGCAATACAGTATATCAACAGGAGTAAAATATGAGCGAATCATTCAGGGAGTAAAGACAGATTTGGCAACTATAGGGGGGCTAAATGAGGGAGTAGGTGGTAGATTCCCAAGTCACCAAAAGAGGGGAAGAAAGCAGAAACATGAGCAGAACTAGTGTTACTGTGCAACAGGCAACATCTCCTTGATCATACGTGTCAGACAAGTCTAAACTCACAACGCAAGCACAGGAAGTGTTCAAGAAACAGTAAAATGCAGAAATGCATAAGGAAAAGGAAAGCAGCAAAAAGCCCTACAAGCATGGTTAAAGTACATACACACTACACCCACCTCATGCTAAACAACCACACTGAGGAAATGGGAGGTTAGATGCCACCGTGATGCAACAGAAGCAAAACAAAAGGCTATCCAAAAGAATGTAGGGATGATATTTAAAAAGCTGTGGAAGCAACTACTGTATGTGAGAGAGCGGATGCCTGGTGAACGCTAGAACTGTGCACAGAATGGGAATGAAAGATAAAAAGAACAGTATGGTCATCTGTAGGGCCTCAAAAATCCACAAAGAGGAAGGGGAGAGGTTAAGAGTTGGGGAACAGGGTGGTGTAGTGTGTACCCTCAGATGGTTCAACTGCTTCAACCGCCTGCAGCTCCTCTCCTGCAGCTTCAGCTACGACCGGAGCAGGGTCCACCAGCTCCTCGGGGCTCTCCACGGAGGCAGAAACTTCAGCTGCAGCTTCGCAGCCCTTCAGTGGGCAGCCAGCTACGACCGGAGCAGGGGTCCACCAGCTCCTCGGGGCTCTCCACAGGGGCAGAAACTTTAGCTGCAGCCTCAGCAGCCGCTTCAGTGGTTGCAGCTTCAGTGGTGGCAGCTTCAGCTACGACCAGAGCAGGGTCCACCAGCTCCTCGGGGCTCTCCACAGGGGCAGAAACTTCAGCTGCAGCCTCAGCAGCAGCTTCAGTGGGGGCAGCTTCAGCTTCTACAGTCTCAGCAGCAGCTTCAGTGGGGGCAGCTTCAGTTTCTACAGCCTCAGCAGCAGCTTCAGTGGGGGCAGCTTCAGCTTCTACAGCCTCAGCAGCTGCTTCAGTGGGGGCAGCTTCAGCTATGACTGGAGCAGGGTCCACCAGCTCCTCGGTGCTCTCCACAGGGGCAGAAACTTCAGCTGTAGCCTCAGCAGCCGCTTCAGTAGGGGCAGCTCCAGTGGGGGCGGCTTCCGTTTCTACAGCCACAGCAGCTGCTTCAGTGGGGGCAGCTTCAGCTATGACTGGAGCAGGGTCCACCAGCTCCTCAGCTCTCTCCACAGGGGCAGAAACTTCAGCTGCAGCCGCAGGGACGGCTTCAGCCACAGGCTCTGCAGCAGCTTCTACAGGGGCAGTTTCAGCAGGGGCAGGCTCTGTGGTTTCTACAGGAGCATCAGTCTGGGCTTTTTCTGGAGTTTCTCCTTGAGCATCTGGGATGGCAAGTGATGCAATATCCTCTATAACTTCTGGAGCACGTTCCACTGCAGCTTCAGCTGAAACTTCTGGGCTGGTCCCAGTGTTGTCGGTGGCAGTGCAGATCTCAGGAGCAGGGTCTACTAACTCCTCAGAACTAACACTGGGTACCTCGACGGTGGCTCGAGCTGCTTCTGTGGGTGCTGCTGCTGCTGGTGGAGCAGTAGCTTCAGGTTCTGGTGGAACATCCTTCTTAGCTTCATTAGTGTCTTCCTTCACATCTGATGTGACCTCCTGGAGTTCGCCGTCTTTCACAGTGGATTCTGCCACCTCTGGTGGCGAGGTCTTGGTTTCAGTCTTCACTTCTGACTTCTCGTCCTCAGAGTCGGAGTCGGAGTCGGACTCTGAGTCGGAGTCACTAAAGGATGAGGAGGAGGATCCGTCCGGCGCTGGATCACCAGGCTCAGAGGAGGCTGTGGCGGCTGGGACTGCATCGTCTGTGGTGGAAGCTGTGATTGGAGTGTGGTCTGGCTCGACAGCTGGGGGAGCTGCTTCAACTACAGGTGGAGCTGTGTCAGCGATAACCTGAGCAAAACCTGTGTCAGTAGCTGGAGCCTGTGCTGCCTCTGGCCCAGCTACAGCTGCTTCACTGGTAGCAGTGGCTGGCGCTACAGCTGCTGCAGCTGCTGCAGCTACAGTGGGTTGTGCAGTGGGGCTGGCTGCTGGTTCAGTTACACCTCCAGACTGTGTTGGGAAAAGTCCAGGCTCTGAAAGTCTAACTGGGAAGGCAACTGCGGTCTTGTAGGCTAGCAAGGCTGCTCTCTCATCTGGAGCCACTGCTGCTGAGGAGAGTGGTAAATGGGACAAGAGTGGTTAAATAACAGCAAACATACTTCACAGAACACACAGACTTCCAACTGGATCTTGCTCCCATTTATGCTTTCCTGGAATTTTTCAAATAGAAAAATACAATTACCACAACACAATATTCATTCATTAAAATATAATAACCTTGTTTATGCTATATACCTGTGGTTCTCAAACTACTACTCTCTAGTGGTACGCGGAGGAATATTTTTTAAAAAATGAATAAGAAATAGGGCTGACCCATAAATTGTTTTTTTCATTGTCATCATATGAACATGCGCAATGATCACATTGCAAAAGGCTGTCTGAAATGTGAAGAATCATAACATTTAGGGTTAACGATTGGTTAACGAAACCTGGTATGACACAGGCCATCACCATCACCACTGTGCACAGCGCGTTAGCTTGTTGGATAACAGCGAATGGTTCTTTAGTTGAGATGTGAACGACTTCAGTTGCCTCCAGTCAGCAGTGTTCAGTGGTTGTGTCCGGGGAGTTTATTGTGAAGCGTGGAACAGATGTAGTGAAGAGGTGATGCACTGTTATTGACCAAGGTCCAGACTACGCATCCACCATATCACCAAAAATATATTATCCTCATCAATTAGGAGCAACGTAACCCTTGACAACACGAGCTGAAACTAAGGCTGGCAGTAGACTCTGTAGTCTGACTGTTAGGTTAGTTTGTCATGTATCTCAGTAGTAAACTAAAGCTGGCAGTAGACTCTGTAGTCTGACTGTTAGGTTAGTTTGTCATGTATCTCAGTAGTAAACTAAAGCTGGCAGTAGACTCTGTAGTCTGACTGTTAGGTTAGTTTGTCATGTATCTCAGTAGTAAACTAAAGCTGGCAGTAGGCTCTGTAGTTCTGTTAGGTTAGTTTGTCATGTATCACAGTAGTAAACTAAAGCTGGCAGTAGGCTCTGTAGTCTGACTGTTAGGTTAGTTTGTCATGTATCTCAGTAGTAAACTAAAGCTGGCAGTAGACTCTGTAGTCTGACTGTTTAGGTTAGTTTGTCATGTATCTCAGTAGTAAACTAAAGCTGGCAGTAGACTCTGTAGTCTGTTTAGGTTAGTTTGTCATGTATCTCAGTAGTAAACTAAAGCTGGCAGTAGGCTCTGTAGTCTGACTGTTTAGGTTAGTTTGTCATGTATCTTAGTAGTAAACTAAAGCTGGCAGTAGACTCTGTAGTCTGGCTGTTTAGGTTAGTTTGTCATGTATCTCAGTAGTAAACTAAAGCTGGCAGTAGACTCTGTAGTCTGACTGTTAGGTTAGTTTGTCATGTATCTCAGTAGTAAACTAAAGCTGGCAGTAGACTCTGTAGTCTGACTGTTTAGGTTAGTTTGTCATGTATCTCAGTAGTAAACTAAAGCTGGCAGTAGACTCTGTAGTCTGTTTAGGTTAGTTTGTCATGTATCTCAGTAGTAAACTAAAGCTGGCAGTAGACTCTGTAGTCTGACTGTTAGGTTAGTTTGTCATGTATCTTAGTAGTAAACTAAAGCTGGCAGTAGACTCTGTAGTCTGACTGTTAGGTTAGTTTGTCATGTATCTCAGTAGTAAACTAAAGCTGGCAGTAGACTCTGTAGTCTGACTGTTTAGGTTAGTTTGTCATGTATCTTAGTAGTAAACTAAAGCTAGCAGTAGACTCTGTAGTCTGACTGTTAGGTTAGTTTGTCATGTATCTCAGTAGTAAACTAAAGCTGGCAGTAGGCTCTGTAGTCTGATTGTTTAGGTTAGTTTGTCATGTATCTCAGTAGTAAACTAAAGCTGGCAGTAGGCTCTGTAGTCTGATTGTTTAGGTTAGTTTGTCATGTATCTCAGTAGTAAACTAAAGCTGGCAGTAGGCTCTGTAGTCTGACTGTTAGGTTAGTTTGTCATGTATCTCAGTAGTAAACTAAAGCTGGCAGTAGACTCTGTAGTCTGATTGTTTAGGTTAGTTTGTCATGTATCTCAGTAGTAAACTAAAGCTGGCAGTAGACTCTGTAGTCTGATTGTTTAGGTTAGTTTGTCATGTATCTCAGTAGTAAACTAAAGCTGGCAGTAGACTCTGTAGTCTGTTTAGGTTAGTTTGTCATGTATCTCAGTAGTAAACTAAAGCTGGCAGTAGACTCTGTAGTCTGACTGTTTAGGTTAGTTTGTCATGTATCTCAGTAGTAAACTAAAGCTGGCAGTAGACTCTGTAGTCTGACTGTTTAGGTTAGTTTGTCATGTATCTCAGTAGTAAACTAAAGCTGGCAGTAGACTCTGTAGTCTGTTTAGGTTAGTTTGTCATGTATCTTAGTAGTAAACTAAAGCTGGCAGTAGGCTCTGTAGTCTGACTGTTTAGGTTAGTTTGTCATGTATCTCAGTAGTAAACTAAAGTTGGCAGTAGGCTCTGTAGTCTGATTTTTAGGTTAGTTTGTCATGTATCTCAGTAGTAAACTAAAGTTGGCAGTAGGCTCTGTAGTCTGCTTTAGGTTAGTTTGTCATGTATCTCAGTAGTAAACTAAAGCTGGCAGTAGACTCTGTAGTCTGACTGTTTAGGTTAGTTTGTCATGTATCTCAGTAGTAAACTAAAGCTGGCAGTAGGCTCTGTAGTCTGACTGTTTAGGTTAGTTTGTCATGTATCTCAGTAGTAAACTAAAGCTGGCAGTAGACTCTGTAGTCTGTTTAGGTTAGTTTGTCATGTATCTCAGTAGTAAACTAAAGCTGGCAGTAGACTCTGTAGTCTGACTGTTTAGGTTAGTTTGTCATGTATCTCAGTAGTAAACTAAAGTTGGCAGTAGGCTCTGTAGTCTGTTAGGTTAGTTTGTCATGTATCTCAGTAGTAAACTAAAGTTGGCAGTAGGCTCTGTAGTCTGTTTAGGTTAGTTTGTCATGTATCTCAGTAGTAAACTAAAGCTGGCTGAAACAAAGCAGCTCCTCCTCTCTACCAGCGGGACCTGTAGTGGTTCACATCAGCAGAGGAAGGAGGAAGGAGGACAGAGGACAGGAGGAAGGACTGATACTGACTGATGGCTGTGGCTGACAACAGTCAACAAGAAGTAATATTTTTATTAGGAATAAATTTTCCTCCCACATGAACTGCGCATGGCTGAACAGGGCAGGACTACACTACTGTATTTTGACATCGGTCATCATGGTGGTAGTGGCAGAGCCAAATATTTTCTGAGGTGGTACTTAGTGTAAAAAGTTTGAAAACCACTGCTGTACACTACTTATATTCACGACTAGACACAATCATCACAAACTTAGTTTTAACAGTGACTTCTTCTGTATGGAAAGGACGACTGGAAGAGAAAGCAAGGCACATTTCCTGCACTGTAAAAAAAAGTTACTCATTAAGCTTTAAAATCAGCATAACTAAATCATAAACCATATACATGCATACTGAACAGTATGGAACAGATAAAAAGACAAAAAAAGGGTAAAACATTATTAATACACAATAGCAACCAGACTTGATGAAGTGAACAGATAAACGGCCTCACTCTTGCTCGAAGCCTTTGTCTTCTTCGCTGGCTTCGCCGGCTCTTCAGCCCGAGTGCAGAACGAAGCCGGGCGACTCCTCAGAGCTCCCCAGCCGTCCAATGAGAGAGCTCGCTGCACAAGAGGACAGACACCACGGTCAGCATGGACAATGCAGGAGAAACAGACCAAAGACTGTGGATTCTCTGTGGACACAAACCATCCTACATCACAGACATTTGATTTGATGGGTGCAGGAGGTCAGGAGATGCAGGGGTTGGCGGTGCAGCTCTTACGTGGCTTTGTATGCTTTGGCTACCACTGATTTGGTGATAGCTTCTTATGACATTTACATTTGTCAGCTGTTACATGTTTTCCTTATCATTATCCAGGTTGCTCTATTTTTAATCTCTCCTCCTTTAATATATTGATATATAGCTCTACTTTCAACAGGAGGATGAACGTACTTATACGTCTGTTGGGGCTAAATGAATGCAATGTCTTGGTGTATGTTGAAAATCAATGAGCAGCACTGCTCTGAAACAATACTGTATTTTTTGATTATTTTGAATAAATGTGATGAAGTAACTATATCTGTCAGGAAATTTACTAAATCAGAATATACAGTATCATAATAGATACAGCATGTCACCATGTAGGATTATCGGCTAAACTTAAAGGTACAACGTCAATAACAATGTCAAATCACAAATAACTAGAAAAGCATTTTCTGATGAAACTGCAGTGTGAGCGCTGGATGCTGAACAGCTGACGCTACGCTGTAATGCTGCATTTAATTTGTACCAATGAGGTGAAGAAGTCGGGATACTTGGAAAAGTGGGAACGGGTTGAGTTTGTGAGAATATCACTGAAAAGTTGAAAAATGCCAATCACATTTAAAAAGATCTGGAGAAGTTTAAGGTTTTTGAATAGCTGACTAACTGGGATTTTTGAAGAGTGGAATGAAAGTGGAGGTTAAAAGCTGAACCTGCTGAAGGTGGGACATTTTAAAGCCAGAATGAGCAGTTAGCATATGAAGACAGTTGGTTTTCATCAGATTTTAATGTTTCCCATTCATTTCCAATGGGCGGAAAACGGTGAATATTTCAGAGAGTTTGGATGTTGGGAAAAATGCTGAATACACGCAGGAATGTGCAAAGTGAGCTGAAAAGACAAAGACGAGCGAACTGTCAATGTTGACGAGTCAATGTTGTCATGTTCGTTAGTGAGCCGAACACTACTGTGTGTTTATCTAGACATATCTATATCTACATCTATATCTACATCTATATACACATCTATATCTACATCTATAGCTATATACACATCTATTCTCATCTCATTACATCACACATATCTATATCTACATCTATACTATATACACATCTATATCTATATCTACATCTATAGCTATATACACATCTATATCTATATCTACATCTATAGCTATATACACATCTATATCTACATCTACATCTACATACACATCTATATCTATATCTACATCTATAGCTATATACACATCTATATCTATATCTACATCTATATCTATATACACATCTACATCTATATCTACATCTATATACACACTCATCTATATCTACATCTATATCTACATCTATATCTATAGCTACATCTACATCTATATCTACATCTATATTGACATCTATATCTATATACACATCTACATCTATATCTACATCTATATCTACATCTATATCTACATCTATATTGACATCTATATCTATATACACATCTCATCTATATCTACATCTATATCTATAGCTATATACACATCTATATCTACATCTATATCTATATACACATCTACATATATTACACTATATTATATCACACTAATCTATACTACATATATATCTATATCTATATCACATCTACACTATATACACACTACACTATATCTACATCTATATCTACATCTATATCTATATACACATCTACATCTATATCTACATCTACATCTATATCTATATACACATCTACATCTATATCTACATCTATATCTATATCTATATACACATCTACATCTATATCTACATCTATATACACTGCTACATCTATATCTACATCTATATCACATCTACATCTATTACACATCTACATCTATATCTACATCTATATCTACATCTCACTATACTATACTATATACACATCTATATCTATATACCACACATCTACATCTACATCTATATCTACATCTATATACACATCTATATCTACACTACATCTACACTATATCTATATCTATATCCATCTATATCAAACAAAAAAAAAAAAAAACAAAAAAAAAAAAAAAAAAACATATATTATATCACATTTATTATCTATCTCATCTACACTATATACACACTATTACACTACATCTATATACACATCTATATCTATATACACACTACACTATCTCACTACACTATATCACATACTCATCATCATTTTTCACTATACTACATATATATCTATATACACATCTACATCTATATCTACATCTACATCTATATCTACATCTATATACACTGCTACATCTATATCTACATCTACATCTATATCTACACGGTGGATATAGTGTATATTTCCACAGACAGAGCGGACCCCACGGTCACCGTGGCGCTGAGATCAGCCTCCTCCACCCGGAAGGAGGCTCTGCTCGGCTCGGTTCGGCTCGGCTCGGCTCGGCTCGGCTCAGTAAATGACTACACGTGTTAAATGCTGACTCGGTTCTACCGTAGTTCGGTTACATGTAGTAGTTCACAGGTATGTCGGCTGTGAGATAAGGTCTCTGTCCCTGTGGACCCATCAGGACCGGGACAGGAACCGTGTCGCCTCGGGGTCAGAGTGAAGGAGAAACCCGCCTGGAGACGAGTCTGTCTCGGATAAACTTCACACTGACCTCGGGGAAGCTAATACCGGGATCCGAACACACACGGGTCGAGTTCAAGAGGCAGTTCGGTTACTGTTACCTTGAGAGAACCCAGTCGCCCTAACCGCAGCACGGAGGTCGCCATGTCGTGTTCCCGCTGATGTGCTCCGGCCGGAAACGGAGGTAACACAACCGTTCCACAGCGGTCCCGGTCCGAACCGGCCCAGCGGCTCCAGGGACAGCTGACCTGTAGGTAGCATGGTCACTACGTCCCCCTGGTCGCCCCGAGTCCTTTGTTTAAGTCGGTTTAAAGGACTGGCCTCATGGCGGCCGGTAGAAATCTCATTTTAACTCTGGCCTCTAGTTTTCGACCAACCAAATATAGACGGGTGTTACCGGGCATTACACGCTAAAATATAATATAGGGTCATTATACTCCACAGGTGAGACCACCGTGGCCCAGGTAACTCACGTTTCCACCCTGCTGTAGGGCCCAGATGCTCCGCCAGGTGGCGCGCTTGCAGGTAATATATTACATGTAAGGATGAGGCCTCACCAGGAAACCGGCTGGTCGACAGTCACTTATTAACTTTACTTTAATAACTTTTAGACATCATAAAATATATAAAGTCAGGCTGAAGTCTCGTGTGGATTGTTGTTATGATTCCTATTGAATTTTCCTTCCTCATTCTGAGCTCCACAACGTGCTAATGTGTTGTCGCTAATCCACCGTCCGGGGACCCGCCAGCGCGACTTTCCAGCACTTCCTCATCCCTGCAGCCGGGGCTCCTCGTCAACGGTCAATCGGTCATCGGTCAACGGTCTTCGGTCAACGGTCAACGGTCATCGGTCATCAGTCAACGGTCTTCGGTCAATCGGTCATCGGTCAACGGTCATCGGTCATCGGTCAACGGTCATCGGTCAACGGTCTTCGGTCAACGGTCTTCGGTCATCGGTCAGGCAGTGTCAGCTAAACTCAACCGCATGTCAACACTGCATAGCCCGGTAAACGGTTAACTACACTCACTTTGGAGTGTTGTTTATTTGGCCCACTATTTATTCTATCTATCTATCTATACATATATCTATATCTATATATATATATATATATATATATATATATATATATATATATATATATATAGATAGATATACACACAGTACAGACCAAAAGTTTGGACACACCTTCTCATTCAAAGAGTTTTCTTTTTTTTCATGACTATGAAAATTGTAGATTCACACTGAAGGCATCAAAACTATGAATTAACACATGTGGAAATATGTACTTAACAAAAAAGTGTGAAACAACTGAAAATACACTCCTGATCAAAATCTTAAGACCAGTTAAAAAATTGCAAGAATTTAGCGTTTTGCACTGTTGTATCTTAAGAAGGTTCTAAGTAGAGTTTCAAAATGCAAAAAGAAGAAATGAGAGCAAGAGACTAAATGTTTTGAGCAGGCAATTTATTGAAAAGAACAATTTAACTAAAATAGGCTGTTCATCAGCTGATCAAAAGTTTAAGACCATAGCTCAAAAAAACCCCTAAAACAGAAATTAAAGTCTCAAAAACAGACTCAGTAATGAGCAGCTCCACCATTATTGTTGATCACTTCAAAAATTGGTGTTGGCATGCTTGATGCGAGTGTTTCCAAAAGGCTTGTAGGAATGTTGCTCCAAGTGGAGAAGATGGCTTCACGAAGGGCATCCACTGTCTGGAACTGATGTCCATTTTTGTAAACTTCCCTTGCCATCCATCCCCAAATGTTCTCAATTGGATTTAGATCAGGGGAACATGCAGGATGATCCCAAAGAGTGATGTTATTCTCCTGAAAAAACTCCTTTGTCAGACGGGCATTGTGAATCGCAGCATCGTCCTGCTGAAAAACCCAGTCATCAGCACACAGACGAGGGCCCTCAGTCATGAGGGATGCCCGCTGCAACATCTCCACGTAGCCAGCTGCTGTTTGACGCCCTGCACAACCTGGAGCTCCATTGTTCCATTGAAGGAAAAAGCAGCCCAGATCATGATGGCGCCCCCTCCGCTGTGCCGTGTTGAAAAAATCTCAGGTGGCATCTCCTTGTCATGCCAGTAGCGTTGGAAGCCATCAGGACCATCAAGGTTACAATTTTTTCTCATCAGAGAATAAAACTTTCTTCCAACTTTGAACGTCCCATGTTTGGTGCTCCCTTGCAAAGGCCAAACGGGCAATTTTGTGGCGTTGAAGGAGACGTGGCCTTTGAAGAGGTTTTTTGTTTTTGAAGCCGTTCCTTTGCAGATGCCGTCTGATGGTTATTGGGCTGCAGTCAGCACCAGTAATGGCCTTAATTTGGGATGAGGATCGTCCCGTGTCTTGACGGACAGCCGTTCGGATCCTCCGGCTCGGTGCCGGTGAGATTTTTTTGGGTCTACCACTTGATTTTTTTGTTCCATAAACCTCAGGATCTTTTAAGAAATGCAAAATGACTGTCTTACTGCGTCCAACCTCAGCAGCGATGGCACGCTGTGAGAGGCCTTGTCTATGCAGCTCAACAATCCTGCCACGTTCCAAGGCAGTGAGTTTTTTTGCTTTTCCCATCAAGAGGTCTTGACAGTGTGATTACTTGACAGAAAATGACATGGAATCCAAATTTTTGCACAGATTTGGGCTTTTAAAGGATGTGGTCTTAAACTTTTGATCAGCTGATGAACAGCCTATTTCAGTTAAATTGTTCTTTTCAATAAATTGCCTGCTCAAAACATTTAGTCTCTTGCTCTCATTTCTTCTTTTTGCATTTTGAAACTCTACTTAGAACCTTCTTAAGATACAACAGTGCAAAATGCAAATTCTTGCAATTTTTTAACTGGTCTTAAGATTTTGATCAGGAGTGTATGTCTGATATTGTAGTTTCTTCAAAGTAGCCTCCTTTTGCTCTGATTACTGCTCCACACACTCTGCATTCTCTTGATGAGCTTCAAGAGGTCGTCACCTGAAATGACTTCATGCTTTAATGTTTCACTGATTGTAGATCAGTCAACTAAAATGTCAGCATGTACCAGAGATCTCTGTTAGTCTTTAGTTGACCCTCTAGGACTCTTCTTCACCTCATTGAGCGTTCGGCGCTGGGCTCTAGCGGCCATCTTTACAGGACGACCACGCCTAGGGAGAGTAGCAGCAGTGCTGAACTGTCTCCATCTGTAGACAGTCTGTCTCACCGTGGACACGTGGACATCAAGGCTTTTAGAGAGACTTCTGGAACCCTTTCAGCTTCATATCAGTCAGCAGGTCTGGATCGTAGGTCTTCTGAGAGTCTTTAGTGCGAGGCATGGTTCCCATCAGGCAATGCTTCTGGAGAACAGCTAACTCCAAACTGCTGTGTTTTTATAGGGCAGGGCAGCTTTAACCAGCACCTCCAATCATCACACTGACTGGACTCCAGGTTGGTCATTAGCCTCGGGGTTCACATACTTTTTCTACCCTGCACTGTGAATGTTTACATGTTGTGTTCAATAAAACATTAAAACATTTTTATTAGTTTAAGCAGACTGTTTGTCTGTTATTGAGACAGACATGAAGATCAAAACACATTTTATGACCAATTTATGCAGAAATCCAAGTGATCCCAAAGGGTTCACACACTTTTTCTAGCAACTGTAGATATGTAGACTCATCTGTATAGACAGAGTGATTATTGTGAAGCTGTCCCACGTTCCCTGACAACAGCAAAATGAGGCATTCGTATGACAAATGTGAACCAGATTTATCATTTTTATTCACACATTCTACACAAAGCTTATTTCACAGCTCTAAGTTCACTTTGTCTGCCAAAAATGTACATCTAATGCTTTTGCTTAGTTTGTTGAAACTTTGACATTAAGCAGACTGGTAACACAAAGATGTACAAGGAAAAGGCGACATTAGAAAAGGTCAGTTACAAAGTGCCGATGTTCATTTCTGGGAAACTTCATCCAACTTGGGTTCTGAAAAACACAAAGTAGAGATATTGACTCAGGTTTGATTATGTACTCACATTTATATCTTGTCTGTCTGTCTTGATGTCAATACATATTCAGATTTGACATTTTCTATAACCTGATCAAGCCTCCAGACAAGACCTTAATAGTTGATTAGCAGTGAAACACCACAGGATTAAAATCAAAAGGGTTTCCTCTGGCACTCTGCCCATTAGATAGTACCATGTCTTGCATACCAGAGGGAATTTTGGCCTGATGGTGGTGTTATAAGACGGTCGGGTGGTCACTAAAAGTCCACAAACCAATGGGTGCCGTTACGCTGATACGTCTACCTCTTATATATGGTCTATGGTTACACTGTGCGGGTTGGGTCTAATAAAATCTTGGTTGCAAGCTGTGCTAGACATAAATGAAATAATTGTGAGGTGATTCGTAGCACTGCAATGTGAATATGACGAAAGAGGCACATCATCAGTTTATGAACGTCTGAGCTGAATGTGAAGCAAAAGACCAAAGCTGTCGTCGTAATGTTTGTGAACACTGATCAATAAAATAGATTCATCACAGCGTGACTACAAGGACTTGATTAACTTGACTCACCTGTGAATTTGAAGTCTGGAAAAGATTCAAGGTCTCCACCACCATAGAGCCTCTGAAGCTTTGCTACCTCCTCTGCCAAGGCCTTCTGGTACTCTGAACCTGCATCGACTAGCCCCCCAGTAGCCCTACAGGAGAGGACAACGAGGCTCCACTTCACTCTCACAGACTAAATGCACTTTATGGGCCCAACATTCCCGCCTGAATCATCAGTACAAATCAGCACATTCACATTTTTTCATGTATCTAAAGCCTGATATATCTTCCTCTGTGCCGTAAAAGCCATCAGTGAGCCTCACTGGGTCACATGTTCCTTCATCAGCATGAACACACACTGTAGTTTATTTAGACTCAACCCCACACACACCGTCCTGCTGCCACCACACTCACTAGAGCACCACATGGATTAATCCGCCGCTGAAAATAGTCCCAACAAATGAATCAGTGAGTGACCAGCTGTTTTAGGAAATTACTGAGCCTTTTATAGAGTAAACTATACATTTATGACCCAGTTTTGAAAGATTTACAACATGTCCTGCTCACTACTGAGTAAACCATGGAGTGTGTTAGTGTCATTTCTACAGCTTAGATTATGTTATAAATTACTAAAAGCTAGTGTTTCATCTTATGAAGGAAAACCTATGAAATGTTGGACAACCTTGGAACCCATCAGTCTGACAGCGGGGTTCTGGTCTAGTGGCAGATATCTGGGCCAAGACTTCCTCCTCATGCAGTCTTTGTTTACAGTCCGATTAGCGACTTGAGATGTGAGAATGGAGCTGGAGTTGAGAGACGGAGTTGACGACTGGATTGTTTCACGAGTAGTTTACACTCTGTTAACAACACTTTATTTTTACCTGATTAAAAAGCTAAATCATCGTCAGACAAACAGCCGCTGGGCCCATGCGTTCCACCTCTTCTGGTCTCCACATTCAACGAAGGCCAGCTGAAACCTGACTGGTCAACACTACACAGACTACAACAGAAGCCAGAGCTCTTCTGATACCAAAATCTGGTCCTGTTGCCTACAGATTCATCCATATGCAGATATACGTCTATAGAAATTAGGCTTTGGATGATTAACTGAAAAGGTCAGTCCTAGATTAATAAAACAGTATAATAGTACAGTAATAGCATTGTAAGATAAATTCCCGGTGTAATTTATTTTAATAAGACGATCGAATGTGCAACCACTGACGCACACACAGTGTTAAAGTCCTCTCCTCAGCCGTGATATGATCAGCTGGTTCTGAATACGCAGATACGGTTTAAAATTCAATGCTAAGCGAATGACTGAAACAGCCCCGTGAAGCTGAGAGAACAAAACACACAAACACACACATTATGACTTACTGGCTTTTTGTGGAGTACTCGCGTATGGAGTCCAAGAAGAGCTTCTGAATTGGGTCCATTTGAGCTGGGAGTCACAGGGAGAAAAAATAAAATTAGCTTTGCTTCACAGAAAAACACTAATAAACCTGGATCACGTTTCTGTCCATTTGGCTAGAACAAATAATAACAACCAATCAGCTTTTAACCGTAACCGTCATGCACATAACAGCACCCGGGAGTGGTAGAGAGAGTGGCCAGCTACAGGTCAGACAGGAGAGAACGTGTGAAAGGTCAGTGGACAGGTTAAAGGTCGCTGTGATAGGTCATGCTAGGCAACACATTTACAGAACTGCTGTAAGGTACAGGTTGCCAACAGCCTAGTAAACAAGACATTTAACAGTAAAGTCTAAAGAAACTATTCAAAAATCTTCAACTCGGACTCCACACAGCAACCAGGGTGCAGTCACCAAGTGCTTTTACCATGAAAGAACATTTACACATTAGCATTAACAAAACACACCCAACAGTAGGATCACACATGTAGGAGCGGATTACATATTACTTTTACCATGTGACTCCCAAGAAGTGAGAAGTGTAGGGGACGGAGGAGGAGGAGGACAGAAGTTTGAGGTAAAAAAAGAAATCAAGAGGTGATGGCTGCAACCTTCTCCTTCAGTGGAAACAGTACATTTAATATTAGCTTTAGTGTTTAACAATCTGCAGAGCAAATTCAAGCTGAACACTTCTATCAAACCACAACACAAAACGGAGAGACAGACAGCGCTGACAATTATTTTCTATCATGTTGGAAAGTTTTAGGAAAGAAGACTGGGATCCTAAAACCAAAGAAAACGTGGATTTTTGACTTGAATAAAAAAAGCCTGAGTAAAAGGTGGCAAGAAGAGATGGCAGCGACTGATGCAGGAAGGCAGAAAGAAAATCTAGAAACCAAAAGAAATGAGTGCAGGCAGGCATTAGTGAGGGAAAACAAAAAGGTGTTCAGAAAGAAACCATGCCAACAGCTCAGAGCCAAATGCTGTGCAGTTAAGACGTGCATCATATGCAAGATGGCAGAAGCAGCAGAAAAATGGACATTGAGTTAAACTGCAGGTCAGTGAAAGATGAAGACCCACCACATGGAGGATTACAGCATGGACGAGATGATATCGGTAAAGGGTTATGGGCTAAAATGGACCACTAAAGGACTATTAGGAACAAGCTGTGCAAGGCTAGAACACAAGAAGTGGGTTTGTGATGTCAGGTATCATTACAGTTAACCCTTACACTCATCACAAACTATTACTGTAACTACTGCGTGTCCACATACTGACACACTTAATAGAAATGGTGATGATAATGACTGCTGGTAGACTGCAGGTCCACAGAGGAAGAGAGAAGGATTGTGGGGGAGGGGAGGTTGTAGTGTGTACCCTCAGATGGTTCAACTGCTTCAACTGCCTGCAGCTCCTCTCCTGCAGCTTCAGCTACGACCAGAGCAGGGTCCACCAGCTCCTCGGGGCTCTCCACAGGGGCAGAAACTTCAGCTGCAGCCTCAGCAGCAGCTTCAGTGGGGGCAGCTTCAGCTTCTGCAGCCTCAGCAGCAGCTTCAGCTACGACCGGAGCAGGGTCCACCAGCTCCTCAGGGCTCTCCACGGAGGCAGAAACTTCAGCTGCAGCCTCAGCAGCTTCTACAGGGGCAGCTTCAGGTTCTGCAGCCTCAGCAGCTTCTACAGGGGCAGCTTCAGGTTCTGCAGCCTCAACAGCTTCTACAGGGGCAGCTTCAGCTTCTGCAGCCTCTACAGGGGCAGCTTCAGCTTCTGCAGCCTCCACAGGGGCAGCTTCAGCTTCTGCAGCCTCCACAGGGGCAGCTTCAGCTTCTGCAGCCTCAGCGGCAGCTTCTACAGGGGTTTCAGCAGGGACAACTTCAGGGGCAGTTTCAACAACTGGTGCAGCTTCAGCAGTGGGGGCTTCAGGAGCAGCTTCGACAGGAACTTCAGCAGCAGGTTCGGCAGAAGCTTCACTAACTGGGGTGGCAGTTTCAGCTGCAGGAGCAGCGGCTTCAGCAGGTGCCTCCGCTGATGGAGCAGCAGGAACTTCAGCTACAGATGCTGCAGCTTCCACCACTGGTACAGCTTCAGCAACCACATCCGCGACAGCTTCAACCGCTGGTACAGCTTCAGCAACCACGTCAGCAACAGCTTCAGCAACCACGTCAGCGACAGTTTCAACCGCTGGTACAGCTTCAGCAACCACGTCAGCGACAACTTCAACCACTGGTACAGCTTCAGCAACCACGTCAGCGACAACTTCAACCACTGGTACAGCTTCGGCAACCGCTTCAGCGACAACCTCAACAACAGCTTCAGCAACAGGTGCAGCTTCTGTGACAACCACAGGTGTGGCTTCAGCTGCTGAGGCAGATTCAGAGACTGCTTCTACAGCGGGAGGCACTTCAACAACGGGAGTGGCTTCAACCACGGCGGCGGCAGCTTCTACCACAGGGGCGGCTGCCTCAGCCTCGGGTGCAGCAGCAGAGGGCGTGGGCTCTGCGGCGGGCTTAGCTGCAGCTTCAGCTGCTGCAGCGGCTGCTGCTGGAGAAACTCCTTTCTTGGGAAACTCATATGACTTGTGCTGGACAAGTTTCTCTATATCGAAGTATGTTTTAACCTGGTCTTTGTCTAAGACAAAGGAGGAGGGCAAACAGACAAGATGCATTATTTTTTTTTTTTTTACCACATATGTATATGGTTGAATGACAAAATGTCCACCATAAACCCACATTTAAGAAAACATTTTAAACAGAAAATCCAAAGATATACTGGAAGGTGGTGTCTGCTAAATTTACCCATAAACACACATTTCATGAGTTTGAAGCGATGATATAATTAACAAATATAATATTACGTATTACACTCCATCAAAGCTCACACCTCTTATCAGATTGGTTGTTTAGGTGGCCTGAGGTTCTCTAAAGGTCTTAACAGCTTTATACTGAGATAAAATGAGTATATTCAAACCAAAAACACCTAAACACCTAAACACTGGTCAGCTGATGGGACAGTTAGTAAGTGAAGTAATCTTCAAAACCTGTGGAAGGAAAGCCAGAAGTGAAAGAAGATGAAGTGTGTGTGCAAGCATCCCTGAATAAATAAAAAGGTAGTAGTGGCATAAATAGCCGAATCTTAGTTCAATGCAACCAGAAGAGGGTCAAAGATTAGAAGACCTTGTTGTGCCTCACTTTCCTCCCATATGCTGGATGCAGACTGGGTTGTGTAGTTTCGACTAGAGGGAAGAAGAGCCCTGCCCTTCGGACCTTGTAGTCTTGGGTATAACTAGACTGTTGGATGGACTGTTTACTCTGTTTTGTATTGTTTTCTTCCTGTTACCAGGAGTACTACGATGATGATTATTTATCCATCAAAATAGAGGCTGACCTGAAAGCAGAATTTTATTCATCAGTAATCTAATACCAGTGATGTCCGCCTCATAAACTGGGCATAGACCACGCAACACATCCACGCAAATCTGCCATATACCGTATGCCCAGTCTTGCAAATATTACAGCTTGCAAAGGCAGCTGGTTCTGGTGGTGAATATTTGGAGATATGGGTACCTCTTCTCTTCAAAGTACAGTATGTAATGTCAAAAACAATCCCAGCTCAATCCCAGCCTTGTACTGAACAATGACCAGAAACAAAAACCAGTTACATGGTGTCTGCATAATTAGGCTAGATAATTAAGCTACTGTAGCACCCACGGTGCTGCATTCACTGTCTCTGGTTCACCGTCAGAAGAGCTACTGTAGCAGCCACAGTGCTGCGTTCACTGTCTCTGGTTCACCATCAAAAGAGCTACTGTAGCACCCACGGTGCTGCATTCACTGTCTCTGGTTCACCGTCAGAAGAGCTACTGTAGCAGCCACAGTGCTGCGTTCACTGTGTCCAGTTTACCGTCAGAAGAGCTCCTGTAGCAGCCGTGGTGCTGCGTTCACTGTCTGTGGTTCATCGTCAGAAGAGCTACTGTAGCAGCCGTGGTGCTGCGTTCACTGTCTGTGGTTCATCGTCAGAAGAGCTACTGTAGCAGCCACAGTGCTGTGTTCACTGTCTGTGGTTCACCGTCAGAAGAGCTCCTGTAGCAGCCACAGTGCTGCGTTCACTGTGTCCAGTTCACCGTCAGAAGAGCTCCTGTAGCAGCCGTGGTGCTGCGTTCACTGTCTCCAGTTGATCTGGTCCACCCTCACCAAAATTGAGCCAATCACAACTCACGCCCTCAGCTTCAATTACACTGTCCATGTGCTTTACCTCATATTCCTGTCCACACTATGAAAACCTCTCAGGCTTTTGACATGGTCACTACATGGCTCATCGAGGCGTGACAGTATGTCGCTATTAGACTACTAGAATGGACTGGGCCACTCAGAAATACCATCATTTACCTCTACTGTACAATGTGACTGCACGTCTGTCGGACTGTATTAACAATTATCAGTAATGTGCAGATACAGCAAGTCTGGAAGGTTTTTGAACTGTTGTGGTAATTAACAAGTTTCACCTCCAGTGGAAGTGCGGAGGGCGAGCTGATAAAGGCTCGGCCTCGTGTTGGGACAGTAGCAGCGACTCGGAAACCTACCGGAGTTGTTCTTTTTGGAGGACTTCTTGGAACCCCCCGATTTTGTGCTAAGGGCTGCAGCTGCAGATGCTCTACTCACAGTTCTCCAGCTCTCAGCCTGCAAACACTGAAACACACACACACACACACACTTTCTTATATTAAAACAGGAGCAGTGACTGAACACTGTTCAAACGCACAAGTCAGCAGGACTCATTCAGTTGTTAATCAAAACACCCTCTAGTGATTACTGGGCTGGCTTTTCAGATTTACTTCCACCTGACTCTACACCAGGGGTGGTTGCTAAGTCACTGAGCATACAGCTATCCACGCTGTGGTTTCAGCAGGTTCAGCTAAACAGATGAACGCTAAGTTTACCTTAAAAACATCCGCCCCACATCCGAAGACCACAGAACGCTGCACGGTACATTTAGTACTCTCACAAAATGATGGAAATTTAAACAAAGTCTAAACATTACATGTAAAGCTAAAACATATTATATATACATACACACACACACACACACACACACACACACACACACACACACACACACACACACACACACACACACACACACACACACACACACACACACACACACACACACACACACACACACACACAGATATTCTTCTAACCTCTTCTGTTTGTCAGATAATCAGTAACCGTCAAACTATTGACTAAAATCGAGTGAAGCAGATGTGGCCATTTTAAAATGTGATTACACAATATAATATCAGTTTGACACATACAGCCTTCATAACATCTGACTTGGTGAAAAAATGAACTTTTGAAATCTGCCCTTATATTGAATTATATAACCTAAAACCTTGGTTAGGCCAGGTCTGCAGGAGGTTTCACCTGAAGCTCAGATACGATGACCTCTAGTGGCATTAAAGTGATTTACACGGGGCACCTCGGCTGAGTTTAGAGACCACGTGGTTTTGATCCAGACAACACAAACAGTCTTAAACTGCTGCTGAGCTTACGACCCTGGTACAGGCCCAGGTGTCTCTGTTCTAGTAGACTGTACGTCATTCAGATTGGCTCAGGACGGACTGTGCACTTGATGTTTAAGACTTTTCAAATGACGTCTGCTTTGACTATGCTACTGACGTGTTCATTTTTGCAGAGTCTTGCAGCTTCCCATACCTCCTCACCATCATATGAAACATTTAAGGTCCTTGTCTTTGTCAGTCCACGTGGATGAGCTTACTCAGAAACAGTATGAACACAGCTTAGACTGACCACATACTGTATTAGTGAGGTTTTAAGGACCTTAACATTTATCTTTTTATTTTAGTGGTTTTTGGGTTTGAAACAAAGACATCCGATATATCAGCTCTTGATGAATGGAGCACTGATATTTACACTTATTAAACGGTACGGCTGCATCAGTCAAGCCAATGACAGGTCTTGTGCCTCTTATCGGCCACCTTTCTGTCTTTTGAACCTTTGGTTTCTCCACTAAAATTCAAAATAAAGTTCTGCAGGTTTGAACAATATCTGAGTGCACAGCGTGCGTTGTGTTCACTGTCCCACTGGTCTGTCAGTCCAGTCCAGTCCAAAAGAGTCTTCCTGCTAAACACGTTAATTACCATTTTATCTGAGCTTCCACTGTGCTGACTGTCTGTATGTATGCATGTACTGTCTGACTGACTACACTGACTGTATGTACTGTCTGACTGACTGTATGTACTGTCTGACTGACTACACTGACTGTATGTACTGTCTGACTGACTACACTGACTGTATGTACTGTCTGACTGACTGTATGTACTGTCTGTACTGACTACACTGACTGTATGTACTGTCTGACTGACTACACTGACTGTATGTACTGTCTGACTGACTACACTGACTGTATGTACTGTCTGGCTGACTACACTGACTGTATGTACTGTCTGACTGACTACACTGACTGTATGTACTGTCTGACTGACTACACTGACTGTATGTACTGTCTGACTGACTACACTGACTGTATGTACTGTCTGGCTGACTACACTGACTGTATGTACTGTCTGACTGACTACACTCACTGTATGTACTGTCTGACTGACTACACTGACTGTATGTACTGTCTGGCTGACTACACTGACTGTATGTACTGTCTGTATTATATTTGACTGACTACACTGACTGTATGTACTGTCTGGCTGACTACACTGTACTGTCTGTACTGTCTGACTGACTTATTACTTTACTGACTGTATGTACTGTCTGACTGACTACACTGACTGTATGTACTGTCTGACTGACTGTATGTACTGACTACACTGACTGTATGTACTGTCTGACTGACTACACTGACTGTATGTACTGTCTGGCTGACTACACTGACTGTATGTACTGTCTGACTGACTACACTGACTGTATGTACTGTCTGATTTTTTCTGACTACACTGACTGTATGTACTGTCTGGCTGACTACACTGACTGTATGTACTGTCTGACTGACTACACTGACTGTATGTACTGTCTGGCTGACTACACTGACTGTATGTACTGTCTGGCTGACTACACTGACTGTATGTACTGTCTGGCTGACTACACTGACTGTATGTACTGTCTGACTGACTACACTGACTGTATGTACTGTCTGACTGACTACACTGACTGTATGTACTGTCTGGCTGACTACACTGACTGTATGTACTGTCTGACTGACTACACTGACTGTATGTACTGTCTGACTGACTACACTGACTGTATGTACTGTCTGACTGACTACACTGACTGTATGTACTGTCTGACTGACTACACTGACTGTATGTACTGTCTGGCTGACTACACTGACTGTATGTACTGTCTGACTGACTACACTGACTGTATGTACTGTCTGACTGACTGTATGTACTGTCTGACTGACTACACTGACTGTATGTACTGTCTGACTGACTACACTGACTGTATGTACTGTCTGGCTGACTGTATGTACTGTCTGGCTGACTACACTGACTGTATGTACTGTCTGACTGACTACACTGACTGTATGTACTGTCTGGCTGACTACACTGACTGTATGTACTGTCTGACTGACTACACTGACTGTATGTACTGTCTGACTGACTGTATGTACTGTCTGACTGACTACACTGACTGTATGTACTGTCTGACTGACTACACTGACTGTATGTACTGTCTGACTGACTGTATGTACTGTCTGACTGACTACACTGACTGTATGTACTGTCTGTCTGACTGTATGTACTGTCTGACTGACTACACTGACTGTATGTACTGTCTGACTGACTACACTGACTGTATGTACTGTCTGACTGACTGTATGTACTGTCTGACTGACTACACTGACTGTATTACTGTCTGTATGTATCATGTACTGTCTGACTGACTACACTGACTGTATGTACTGTCTGACTGACTACACTGACTGTATGTACTGTCTGGCTGACTACACTGACTGTATGTACTGTCTGACTGACTGTATGTACTGTCTGGCTGAAAACACTGACTGTATGTACTGTCTATATGACTACACTGACTGTACTATCAGACTGTACTGACTGTACTATCAGACTACTGACTGGCTGTACTATATTACTGTACTATCTTACTGCACTGTCTAGCTGTACTATCTGACTGTACTGTCTGGCTGTAGTGACTGTATCTGACTGTACTAATTGTACAATCAGGCTGTACTATCTGACTGTACTAACTGTACTGTCTGGCTGTAGTGACTGTATATCTGACTATACTATCAGGCTGTACTGACTGTACTGTCTGGCTGTAGTGACTGTATCTGACTGTACTGTCTGGCTGTAGTGACTGTATCTGACTGTACTAATTGTACTGTCTGGCTGTACTATCTGTACTGTCTGGCTGTAGTGACTGTATCTGACTGTACTAATTGTACTGTCTGGCTGTACTATCTGTACTGTCTGACTGTACTAATTGTACTATCTGACAGTACTAATTGTACTGTCTGGCTGTACTATCTGTACTGTCTGACTGTAGTGACTGTATATCTGACTGTACTGTCAGGCTGTACTGACTGTACTGTCTGGCGGTAGTGACTGTATCTGACAGTACTAATTGTACTGTCTGGCTGTACTATCTGTTGTCTGATGTGTGATGTTTCTGATGTTGTGTTCTGCTGTATATTGTCTGTCTGGTGTCTTTGTTGTCTGGTGTGTGACTGTTTGACAGTCTATTGTTGTTGGTGTACTTCTGTCTGTTGGTGTGTGACTGTTCTGACTGTACTAATTGTCTGTCTGGCTGTCTTCTGGTGTGTGACTGTTCTGACAGTACTAATTGTCTGTCTGGCTGTCTTCTGTCTGTCTGGCTGTAGTGACTGTTCTGACTGTACTAATTGTACTGTCTGGCTGTACTATCTGGTGTAGTGACTGTTCTGACAGTACTAATTGTACTATCTGGCTGTACTGACTGTACTGTCTGGCGGTAGTGACTGTATCTGACAGTACTAATTGTACTGTCTGGCTGTACTATCTGTACTGTCTGACTGTACTAATTGTACTGTCTGGCTGTACTATCTGTACTGTCTGGCTGTAGTGACTGTATCTGACTGTACTAATTGTACTGTCTGGCTGTACTATCTGTACTGTCTGACTGTACTAATTGTACTATCTGACTGTAGAGAAAGTCTCGTTCCTGCAGTCAGCTGTGGAGCTTCAGCTATCAGGCCTGTGTGTCTGCTTCGAGCCTGTTCTGCTCCACTGAAGCGTGCAGTTAGCAGTTAGCAGTTAGCCTAACAGCCTGCTGTTGTCACTGGACCAAGTTTATGCTCAAGTTTCATGCAGACAACCGGTAACCCGGTCCGGTCGGTCCGGGCCATCCCGATACATCGACCGAGTATGGCGCGAACATGAATCACCACATGGCTGTTGTTGACGGTGGACAATGATTACCTTGACACAGCCCAGTCGTCCTATCCTCAGCAAGGAAGCCGCCATCTTCCCGTACAGCCTGCTGGTGCTGCCCGTTAGTAAACACAACAAGTCAAAACAACAATAATAACCAGGCCAACATAATTTACTTTAGCTCGTGATATTATCTCCATGCGAGAAAAACAAAGCCGCGAATACACCCGTCCAACCTCTGTCAGCGCGATGACGAGCAGCCTGCGGCGGAAGTACGTTATCGATAAATACATTATTTACCTGTTGATAAAAGAAGCTGTTGTTTTGCGTCTTTTCTGGTGCTCGTGCTCCAGGAGCAGCTCACAGCAGCGTGGACATGGACGTGGATCCGTCCACAGTCTTTTATGTAACACCTGACTACACAGTCACGCCCCCCCCCCGTCCAAAGCCTGCATGTGTTGTCCTGTTGTCTATTATCCGCTAGTCTCTTTATTTCTGCAGGCTGTGACTCTTATACGTGGTCATCTGGTCGTGTTGTCGTGTCTAACGTTAGTGTAAAGATAGGAGGGCTCTGCTGCTCTATCTCACCTATGGACAACTTTTCCTACTAGATCTGACAGACTGGTGTGGCTTTATTAATTATAATAAAGGTTCATGTTATCTTATCTTATTAACGGCAGTTACAGCAGCAGAAGTCACTCTGCTCCGGTGGTTTACTCTCATAGAAATGCACCGTATATACTAACATAGGGAGCGCTGTAGTCACCACCATCAGCACGTTAGCGCCTCTCCAAGTGTACATTCTGTTCTTTCTCGAGGGGGCGTGTGTTGCGGACTGGTGACGTAATATATGCGCGACAGAAATTGTTCTCCGCGTGGGCTACCGTCGCATGATACGCACACAACTGCCATGGCTGCTGTGGGTTTCTGTGGAGACTGGTTCATCTTCACCTGTGACAAGAAACTTGTAGCACTTCACAGCAAACAGGCCAGGTCTGAATCACTCGAAACGGCTGAACCACCACGCGGTTGGATATTATTACGTTGACTTCATAATGCTGCTTGGTATCATTTACCCCCGGGGCAAGTTATCTTTACTGGCTAGCTCTGTTGGCTAGCTGATACCATGGAGAATGTCTTTACTGGCTAGCTCTGTTAGCTAGCTGATACCATGGAGAATGTCTTTACTGGCTAGCTCTGTTAGCTAGCTGATACCATGGAGAATGTCTTTACTGGCTAGCTCTGTTAGCTAGCTGATACCATGGAGAATGTCTTTACTGGCTAGCTCTGTTAGCTAGCTGATACCATGGAGAATGTCTTTACTGGCTAGCTCTGTTAGCTAGCTGATACCATGGAGAATGTCTTTACTGGCTAGCTCTGTTAGCTAGCTGATACCATGGAGAATGTCTTTACTGGCTAGCTCTGTTAGCTAGCTGATACCATGGAGAAATGTCTTTACTGGCTAGCTCTGTTAGCTAGCTGATACCATGGAGAATGTCTTTACTGGCTAGCTCTGTTAGCTAGCTGATACCATGGAAATGTCTATGCTCATTTCCGTGTGTAAAGATGTTTTGGCATCAGTGTGACACTGATTTGCCTTCATCATCACTTCATCATCATGTCGTTTGGTGTTATGCTCGTGTCAGAATTTAATATGACCACGATTGAGCCAAAACAAAGTGCTATCTGCTGAGTAGTGTCACGGATCTAGATGTAAATACCTGAAACAGAAGCTGAAACAGTGATCTCTGGTCTCAGATTGATCTGGTGATGTGAAACCCAAATGTTTTCAGTGTTCAGCGTTCAGAGGGAACTGTTTATACGTATATAAACACTGCTCAAAAATACTAAGGGAACACTTAATGATCCCATTAAAACAGTGCTGGACTGTCCCACAGGTCCCAGTAGAGGACGTCAGGCCCTCTTGCCACCCTCATGGAGTCTGTTTCTGACAGTTTGCTCAGAAACATGTACACCAGTAGCCTGCTGGAGGTTATGTTGTAGAGCTCTGTCAGTGGTCCTCCTGGTCCTCCTCACACAAAGGAGCAGATCCCGGTCCTGCTGCTGGGTTGGTGCCCTCCTACATCCCGGTCCAGCCCTGCTGGTGTAACAGCCGGTCTCCTGGTAGCTCCTCCATGCTGAGACTGAGCTGGGAGACACAGAAAACCTTCTTGCACATGTATTGATGTGCCATCCTGGAGGAGCTGGACTACCTGTGCAACCTGTTTGTGCTGCAGGTACCACCTCATGGTCCAAGGACACTATCAGAACCAGAACTAGAGAAGAATCCATCAGGAAGGACCAGGAGAGAGCAACTGTCTGGCAAACCGTCATTATGACACTCATGTGTTGTGTATTGCAGAGAATCCTTTGTGTTTGACTGCAGCACTGCTGAGAAGAAGCCAAAGAGTACCAAGGATGATAACAACAGGTAAGAACAAGCACACGGCTCCTGGTTGTCAAGGAAGTGGTAAAGTCTGTATGTTGGCGACCTGACCGTGTGGGTCTGCCTCTGATGAATGCAGTCAGGATTATAGTATTTATTTTGACGCAGATCTAAAGAAAAGAGTGTTCTTGGAATATGAATTGTAATTTTAACAGCTATAGCTTGTCTCCTGTCATCAGTGATAGCGGTGTCGCAGAGGAAACAGGAAGTGACAAAGTCCTTGCCTTTGCTGTGTCTCCATCTGGAAAGTTAGTGGCACTGACTGATGACACGAAGAGGCTGGTCCTGTTTCGCTGTGAGCCTTCATGGCAGTGCATCAGCATCAGGTACCACTTCAGTCCCAGCAGCTTCATGCACTATACAGATAGTCATTCCAGGTGTGTTAATTGTGTGTGTGTGTGTGTTACACAGATGGGTGGTAAGGAGGTGCACCTCCCTGGTATTCAGCCGGGCGGAAAACGAGGTGCTGGCCACTGACAAATCAGGAGACGTGTACTCCTTCTCAGTGGTGGAGCCGCAGAGAGAGGGCAGGCTGAAGATGGGTCACCTGTCCATGCTGCTAGCTGTAGTAAGGAACAATTGAGAACAATACGTATATGTCAATATGTACATGTGATTATTAATGTTGTAACACTACACAGAAGTCACGGTTCGGTGTAAGTCCAGTACAGCGAGAAAAAAAAAACGCTTGTTGCATCACCTCACATCGCCTTTGTCTTGGCTGACTAGTTGCCCTTGAACTCACCACAAAGACTTTAGCTGCCGTCTAGTTAGCACGAATGTTGTGCAGGTCGGGGTAGTCTGTATTCATCATTCAAAAATGGAAACAGGAAGCGCGAGGATGGTGGCTATACACGCCGTTGTCATGATACGTACATGAAACAAAGCAGCATCTGCCAACCATTTTCACGCCACTCTCACTCACCGCTTAGCTTCACTCCAGATGTTCATGATGAAAATATCTGCGTGCTGGAAAGATCAGATGAAATGAAGATGAGCAACGAGAAGAGCTTTCTGTGTCCTCTTGACTTTACTCGATGTCTTTGTTCACTTCCATTTCTCTTCTCCTGCTCTGATTGGTTTAAGCTGAACAGCCAATCAGAGTGATTCCTCTCACCGACGAGCTCCGCTGCTGATTCAACATGCCGAATCAGTCGAAAAACCTCCGACACGGGCAGACTAGAGCTGACGGTGAGGGACACTCTGGAAAAACTAGACGGACGCTCACTGACGGCCCGTCATTGGCTGCAACACATGGAGGAAATAGACTGAACTGATCTGAGGAGAAGTGATTTTAGACGATGGACGAAGACACGTTTTTTTAATTATTACCTTAATGTGGCTGCATTCAGTTCGGATGTGCTGTGCTGAAAGTGACAGCTGTTTTCACTCAGAATGAGAGGCTAATGGTTTAACCTTCATGCTATGAAATTGATGTTCATCTGCTTGAACTACTCTGATGTTATTTGACAGACTTCAGCGTTCGTGGTTCAGCTCCGACTGAAGACATCGGTTGCATCCCTCTGTCCCCTGAGATCCCAGTCAGGATAGGGTTGTTTTTTTCTGCTGCTGTACTCTGACACGCTCACTGAGCTCACTGTGGGCTCATAGTGCACCGTAGTCTCAATGTGTCCACCTGAGTGGAGTGACCCAAAGATTGTCTCCTTCTGCTGTCTGTCAGAGCATGTCGCCGGACGACAAGTACATCATCACAGCCGACCGGGACGAGAAGATCCGAGTGAGCCACCTCAGGTCTCCGCACAACATCCAGTCCTTCTGCCTGGGACACCAGCAGTGAGTGTGTTGTGTTGTGTGTGTGTGTGTGTTGTGTGTGTGTGTGTGTGTGTGTGTGTGTGTGTGTGTGTGTGTGTGTGTGTGTGTGTGTGTGTGTGTGTGTGTGTGTGTGTGTGTGTGTGTGTGTGTGTGTGTGTGTGTGTGTGTGTGTGTGTGTGTGTGTGTGTGTGTGTGTGTGTGTGTCTGTAAGTGTTTGAGTGTGTGTGTAGGTACATACTCGTTGAGGTTTAGTAAAGCTGGATTTGATCAGTTCTGGTCCTGTTTCTTGGTCCTGTCTGTCAGGTTTGTCAGTGCTCTGCTGGTCCCACCAGGTCATCCTCACTGGCTGCTGTCTGGATCAGGGGTGTGTGTGCATTTCACAAGTTACATGAACACACACACACACACACACACACACACACACACACAGGCCACTTATCACTATTATGACTCTCCATCGGCTCAGATTTGGGTGGAGATGTGAGTCTTGGATTTCCACCTGAGAGATGATTTCTAATTCTGGCTACAACTGTTGTGATTCTGAAGTCCAACAACTTCTGAATCAGCTGCAAATCAAATCTGAATGAATCAGCAGACTATGAAAAAGATGAGCGTGTTCTTCAGTGTTGGCTGTTTGTGCCTCTCAAGGTGTTCTCCATGTTTTTAATCTCTGAGTGGCAGCTTAAGCAGCTGCAATAGCTCCTTAGTGGTTTTACAAAGACCTGCTTATGAATAGAAAATGATTTTAGTCATTTCCACATCTTGGCATAATTCCACACACATTTTGAGAGTATAGCTGCGTTGTTGACCCATTGTTCTGTGGTCTTGGACCCTTTGTTTTGCCTCATCCTGTCACAAACTATATCCTACGATCTTCATCCCGGTAGAGAGATGGCAGAGTAGGTAGCGGTGGAAAGAAATCATACATATCACCAGATTCTTCTTCAAACAAGGCCACGTAAATAGTCAAAATTTCAAAATGGAAATTTGCATAATCTTCAAACCAGAAAAAATAAATGTCAGGATACAAGTTTGAATTTGAATACAACAGAGATCTCCTGTATATAAATGTGACAGCATAACATGAAAGACGACTCCGGTTCCATGGGGGACAACCGGCTGATCCCAGTGGGATGTAATGTGAAGTGTGTTGCTGTTTGTCAGGACGGGACCATGAAGCTGTGGGAGTACGAATCCGGCCGTAAGCTGCAGAGTTGGGACCTCGAAGAGCTCGAAGAGACACCGAGCTCTGAGGTGGACAAACACAAGGTAACCACGGTAACCACAGCGTTTCACCCAACAACACTTTCACTGAAATATCTCAGCAACTACTGTATGGATTGCCATGAACAGGTTCAGACATTCATGGTCCCCAGATGATGAGTACCACTGACAGCGATGATCCCGTACCACAAGACCATGAGGTGTTGGACTTTAGTGATCCTCTGACTCTGATTAGCAAACGTTACCATGCTAATACGTTAAAATAGGAGGTGTTAGCATTTAGCTGAAAGCACCATTGTCCCTAAGTAGAATCTCACAGAGCTGCTAGTATGGCGTTGGACTCTTTGTCTCCTCTGTTTCGAAGGACCAAGGTGTTTCCTGACTGTAGTAGATGGGTCACACACATACTGTAACTCTGTCTGTGTCTTTATGTCCATGTGGACAGCTACAACATTAGCTTCAGTTGATCAAAACGGTGACTTTTACAGTGTAGTCTGGTTAGGAAGGGATGACTTCAGTTAGTATGTCGAGGAGGAATAATGACAGCGACCAATAAGTCTCAACATACAGTCAGCATGTGAGCATTCATCCTTTAATTATCAGCAGGGTCTGGCCAAAACCAGCACAAAGGCTGGCTCAGGTTTTTATCTAAAGCAGAGGATGATATCATCAAATTATTATACTGTTATCATATTATAATTATTATACAGTAGACCATCTGTGAAAGTGAAATATTTAATAGTGAAACCCCAGTTTCACATAGAAAAAATAAAAGTAAACAACAATAATTACAGTTTACAACATTAACACAGTCAACCATTAAAAATCAATAAATAAAGCCAACACAATAAAAAGAGATGTCTTTAATTTCCTTGTAAAGACACAGAGAGAGGGGACACAGATGGGTGGAGGACCATAGTGATCTGATCTCTGCTGTATGAAGGAGCAGCGCCATTTAAAGCCTTAAACGCAACTAACATACCTGAAAGACCCAGGCAGCCAGCGCCAGTCTCTCTGAATGAGTATTTCAGCAGTTTGAAATGGTGTGACATTGGTGATGCATTCATGGCATTGTGAAAATCAGAGTTTAAAATCACTCCCAGGTTTGTAATGTTAGTTTGAATGTGTTTGCTAAGGCCACTAAGCATTGAGGGTATTTTTAAAGGTAGAAATCTTGGTATTATATGGTATGAAGTGTAAAACACAGAGTATCAGTATCGTTAGCACAGCAGGAACTGAGCCTGGTGGGGATTTTCTTCTGAGCCATTATGGACTAAATAAGTATTTCCACAAGATTAACAAGTCCATCCAGCTTTCCCTCCTTCAGTCTAACGGCTGTAACAGGACACACCATGCATACTTCCTGCTGTGCTAATTGGCTGAATTCACAGACTGTCTGATGTCTGCACAGCACACACTTTTTTCTTCATTCTGCTTTTGTGAAACAGCCCCGTGTTGAACAGACCTCAGATCAGTGAGCTGGTGGTCAGAGTGGCCGTTGGCCCTCCTCTAGTCCAGATAGTCCAGAGATGAATAGATGTCTCTCTGTGGCATTCCTCAGCAGGTTATTCATGGCAGCATCAGCTGTGCATGTTTAAGCCTCTCACTGACTTGTAAATTGAGTAACCCACCAGCACCACCCACCACCTACCAATTAGCATTTTGGCTAACGCTCACCCATTTACAGTGACGTTGGAGAATAAATAAAAGTAAACAAAATGTGCAGCCATACGGCCACAGTATTGTCTCTCTTCCTTAAAAGGGCCATGCTGTTGCTGTTTGGCTGTTATTTTAGTGTGGTGTACAGTCGGTTAATCTGGGCTTTTTCACTGGGAACAGCCATGACACCAAAACAATGAGCTAAAACGGACGACAAGAAACCTGAGATGACTGACGGCTCTGTCTGTCGTTGTTTCCCAGAAGCCGACTGTGTGCCGCATCAGCAGCTCTCCTGATACTCGTCATGTCGCCGTGCTGTGTGAAAGGTGAGCGGGACTCTGCAGGTTGATGAAACGTGGTTTTTTTTGTTGGACTTTGTCTCCAGTATGTTGCACCCTGTATAAACTGCTGTCAGGACTCTATACACAGGTTTGTATGTGTGACCTGATCCAAATGCACAAGCTGCAAACAAATCATTCTTCATACAAACAGTCCTCCATAGCCAGTGTACTGTACATACACAAAGGTTTTAATAACGATCCCTTAAATTAGTTGTTTTACTGTAGGTCTGATTGCTGTCAGATTTTCTGTGGATCATTACTGGACTCTAAATTTGGCGTTCATCAAAGTCAAATCACCAACTAGGTAATTAGTAAAGGAGTCAGATGAATGTGGCAGAGCAAAAATATCCTCAACTTAACTACTGAAATCATCTCAAGTAAAAACTGAACTGAATTTTCACCTCTGTTTATATTGAAAAACGATGAACGAATGAAAAACAGGAAATGAAAATCTAACAACACTGTAGGAGTGAGTGACCATGTTATCAGCATGCCCCCCCCCCCCACCCGTCACTGACCTCAAGCTATTTTTGCTGTGGCTGATTGTTAAATGTATTTTTGGACCTATAGAGGCACAAGGGGGCACCTTGGAGCTGTACTGTACATACTGTGTTCTGTAGGGGGCACTTAAAGTGGGTCAGAGGCAAAGAGGACCACAGAGTTAGACCAGAACAGCGATAGATCGAGCCAGTGATCAGCTGATTGATTCAGCAGTTTGATGTCTTTGTGTCCTCAGAGTGTCCTCAGTTCAGTTTTTCACCGTGGACCAGAAGGGTGAAGACAAGCTCGTGCCCCACAGCAGGCTCCTGCTGCCCCACTGTCCCCTGGACATGACCTTTGACCCAGAGGGCCGGCTCTGGGTGCTGATGGACTCCAGCGATGTACCAGTCCAACTCTACACACACAGACAAGACTCCTGGGAGGTACAGCCTGATGCCTTCGTTCACATGTAGATACTGATGTTGTTTATTTCACACACGAGCAGGACCGTTGGACGTGTGTTCAGGTGAGTAGACCATAGAACCTAGAACCTAGAACCTAGAATCGGCTGCATTTGCTCTGAAGTGGACGAACAGTCATTGAGATTTTAAACAGCAGTCCTCCTGGACAAACATCCAAGACCCTGAGCGAGGATCCAGCCATCGTCATGTGACCAGCTGCATTTTACACTCTAACCGTGTACTGACTGGCCATCTATTATTGTTGTTATTATTATTATTAGTATTATTATTATTATAATAATAAATCCCTGTCCTGTGTGCTGACCCGTCTGCTCTCCTGCTCCATCTAGTGTGATTCTGAGAGCTCTGAACTGAACAGAGTGACTGAAGCCTTCAAGCCCCACTGGGAGACACTGGAGGGTGAGTCCTCTCTCTCTCTCTCTCTCTCTCTCTCTCTCTCTCTCTCTCTCTCTCTCTCTCCTTCTCCCTCTCTTTCTCTCTCTCCCCTCTCCCCCCCTCTCTCCTTCTCTCTCTCTCTCTCTCTCTCTCTCTCTCTCTCTCTCTCCCTCTCTCTCTCTCTCTCTCCCTCTCTCTCTCTCTCTCTCCCTCCCTCTCTCCCTCCCCCTCTCCCTCCCTCCCTCCCTTTGTTGGTGGTATGTCTGTGACCTGTGTATTGATCTGAATAGTGTGTTTGTCACTGATTGGTTGTGTATTTCCGGGCCAGCTCCTCGTCTATACGTCTGTCTTTCAGGACTGTGACGGTGCTCAAAAATGAAAATGCAGAAATGTCTAATTTGTTCAATACTTTGGTTTATGACCAAATATGTGCACAACTAATGACATCCCCTTCAGCCTCAGCTGTTGTCAGCTTTGTGTAAAGATCAGGCCATAATTTTAGTTTGAAGAATTAAAAAAATGAATTAATATTATCAGGAGAATGTGAAGAGGTTATATTTTGGACCTTGTGTAGCAGTTATCTGTAGCTAACCAGCTAGCCCGACCCGTCCGGTCCTGTAGTACCACGTGGTCCTCTAGAGGCGATAGTGAGTCACTGTAGTGTCCAGTCGCTCTCAGTCCAACTCGAGAGGACCAGGAAGTGGAGGTGCACCCACGGCCGGTCAGTAATACTGCTAATAATGCTGCTTCACCAGGAGTCGGACCCCCAGTTAGCAGTTAGCTCATATTCAGCCAGTACAGACCACAGCTCTGAGGGTCTGGTCCCGGGGCATTCAGCATTTCTAAAAACGACCACTTCTGCAGACTGATTGCTAGTATGCCACTGGTACAAACATACTGCACTGTCGTAGAATTGATGAAGCCTATGTATGGCATGCCCCAGAACCAGCCCGTTTTCCCTACACAGTGTAACTGATCCAGGCTCACATGATGGGTCTGATGGAGAAGGACGAGTCTGAGGAAAGAAGCTGCATCACTAACCAGACGCCTGCAGGCTGAAACGACGGCTTTAAACAACAGTACAAACATCATGTTTTCATTAGTTCAGTTAACAGCCAGAAAGTCTTTTGCTTATTGTATCCCAGCAGGCACTCAAGCAAAAGTACTCAAGTAGAAGTGAAAGTACTCATCAAAGTAACTGCCTGAGTTAGAGTACAAGCAAAGCCTTGTGTAGCGAGTGACTGGAACACTAGTGTTTGTCCCACTGGTTTATGTGATGTGGATCTGAGTGATTCCAACACACACCAGGACCATGGTCACCAAATCCCCATGTGAACATTACATTAATATTAGACTGACCAGTGTTGTCTTCTATATCACCCTATGATGTGCACTAATATTAATAAATCATTCAGACCCATTAGGAGATAAAGATGTGATGTTTCATCATAAAGTGCCTTTTTAATTCTAGTTATTTAGTCACATAAAATCATAGTAGTCTTTGCTCTGACTTTCCTGTCTCTCTCCATCGGCTACATGAACGACCAGTTCAATGGCTGATACCGTCAGCTCCAGTATTTATATTACAGCACAAATCAGGACTAGAAATGTTGAAACAGACCACCAGCCTTTTAACATAATGTGCAGGAATGCATGAAATAATTAATAAATACACAATGAATAATCCAGATGTAACAAATAATGATTTTTCTCCAAAAATCAATTCACGCTGCATTAAATCTACAGCAACAAGTGCTCAGGAAGATAACTCTGTGGGTATGACTGGTCATATATCACTGGATTCATCTTCCAAAGATGAATTCAGATGAGAGCAACACGTGGCCCGGAGCCAGCTATGACTGGAGTATGAAGTCTAATGTTGTTGGTCCTGCTCTTCTCTTACCCAGCGGCCTCCACGAGGGCCAGCAGCCGCTTTGAGCATCTGTACAAGGTGAGCTTTGACAACGTGACGGCGTACCTGCAGAAGAAGCAGCAGAGGCTGGAGGAGCAGCAGCTGAAGAGGGGGACGGCGCAGAGGGCAAACAGCAACAAAAAGGCCCGGACGGAGGCGTCCGAGGCTGGAACTCGGTCATCTACCCGAACGGACACTTAGCGGAGAGAGAGTCCTTCCTTTCTATTTGATGCTTTGAATGGTGAATCTGAGTTGAATGTGTGAACTGGATGAAACCCATGGAGAGTGTGTGCTTTAGGACATGGCCTGTATAGATGGATTTTTATGTTTGGCTTTAATTTCTGATGGATTTTTAAAAATAAATGCTGCAGCTAACATTAAGCCGTGCCTCCTGTTTCTGGCACCGTTGCCGAATGACGTGCTGTTTGTGAATGTGCACCATACGCCGTCTGCTCACATTCACTGCTGCTCCTCACTTTATTGACTTCCTGTGCATTACTCTGCGTATTTGAACATATTTCTGTGTTTGATTTGCATGAGAACCACAGAATGTCCTGTTTGTGAGAGGCAGCTCATGGTGAGTTCAGGGGAAACGGGTTTCACTTCCACAGCAGACATTTTGACTTTCAACTGTCTGCTGCGATGTTTAATCCAGAGGTTGTGCTGCATCACTCCCAACAGTGGGACTAGAGGTGGGATTACTGTGATTAGGACTTTTGAGTGACTCCACCATCCAGACTGGCAACCGCAGGAAAACTGGATCGAACCGCTCTTACACATTTAAGACCACATGCTACAACACTTTACCTCGTCACTGGATCTATTTAAAGGGGCACTCCAGCTATTTAGTGTGTCACTTCCATAACATTGAGGGACTCACAAAAGACGGATTAATTATCTAATTGATTAAGAATCAACAGTGAAACAGCAGAGGCTGATGTCCTGATTTTTACTCTCCAGTATGGGTCAATCTCCAAACACATTGGATCCTACGATTCCCACAATGCAAGTCAGTGTCTTTCATTAGGGCCACTGTCACCCAGTGCTTGTTGGACCTGGATCCGGTCTACATGTGCTCCATATGAAAAGGATCTGACACTGAACTGAATGAGTGCCCTGTTGAACCCCACATCTCCAGTTTCTAATGCAGGCTTTCTGTTATTCAGTTTCACCCTGATGATGTAATTATTATTAATTAGAAAGCTGCTTACAGACCGACAGATGCTTTTAGAGGCTGAGTAAACTGACTTTTATGAGAGATTGGTGGAGTGCCCCTTTATTATGTACATATTTTTTAATCTAATTTTTATATTATTATCATCATTACTAGTTAGTGGGAAAAGTACAGGTGCTACTGATGACCTTAATGTCTTCATTGATGTGTCTTTAATCCTGGCCAGTATGTCAACGAGCACAAGGCAGATATTATGAATATTATATTTGTTGTACCAGTGTTTGAGTGGATCTGTGCTGACTACACTAATTCAAGGCATGTTGGTATGCTGTTTGTTCATACTGGGAACAGTCAGGCTGCAGACTAGAAGACTAGAGGACTGACTTTTGAGTGATCTGTTGATGGACATTACTGTCCCATAATGCAACACATTGACTCCACCGTGTTCACCGGTTGGTGGCCAGTTGCTCAGGAGTTTTCAGTGAACAGCTGGCTGCTGGAAACGAGGCTGATGAGAGTCCTGACAGCGAAGCAACACATTAAAGCTGCAGCTCCTAAACCCATAACGACGAGCTGAAAGCTGCTAAGAGAGTCGTCTACAGCCACATCACAACACCACGACACTCAGAGCATATTCACATCTGCTGCTGGTTCGTTAACCGGGCTTTGAATCGGCCTCACTGTGCAAGTATTACATGTTCATGCAGCGTATACTGTATATTAGTATGGAGTACTGAAAAGGCTTTTGTTCAACAATAATGAGCAGAGCCCCGTCGGTCCACACAGGATTTTGTAATTAAAGTAATTCTTTTATTTTTTTTGTAGGAAAGAACAAACGTCACTAAAAATCTGTACAATCTGTAAAAAACAACACATTTCCAATAAAACCAACGCAGATATGTATCTAAATGTTGTTGGCTGCAGTGGTCTGTGATTCCCTGATAAGGCTTTGGGTTGTGGTCTGTAACGCTGCCGCAGATCCACTCATCACATTTGTGCAGCAGACTGGAATCCACCAGACTGTCCCGGATCCCTGCCGGCCCTCTGCTCCTCAGTAACAGCAGGCGGCGATGGGAACCGACCGATGTGGATGACAGCCCCAGTTTCCTTTACGTCACTGCTTCGCTCCTGCTCTACGCTCACTGCTGCTGAAACAGACAGGTTTGACTTGTCCAGTTAGAAACATGGCCACTCACAGACAGCAACCACGTCAAGCTCTGTTCGTTCCTACCTTTTCATTAAGTCTTACTTCTTCTTCCCTCCCATGGTCAAGTTCTCACTTTTCTTTTTCTGCACCTGGAGGGAACATTTCTCGTCATCAGTCACAATCTTCAACAAGGACAAAGTAGATGCATCACACACGTAGAAATCCTCCAACCTCATTCATGGCGTCATCAATCTGTTTGAGCTCTTCGTATCGGTCTCTTGACTCTCTGAGTGGCTGCACCATCGCCTCCTCAATCTGTGGGAAGAGCTGGGACACGCACACACAGAGAGACACACACACACCATCATCACCATCATCACCATCATCATCACTGTGTTGATAGAACAGCTGATTTTAAGCGGTAACATGTTTGTTTTAAAGGAGCATCATGTCACTGCTGTCGCTTGTCTCAACTACTAATTCATTTATTACTTAATATTAATGTTAATAATACAGGGAGCTAGTTTAGTGGTTCCCAACGTGGGGGTCGCACCCCCCCAGTGTTTGCTACCTGCTGACGGGAGACTTCGACCAATCACAGGTCACTTCAGAGAGAGAGCGTTCCTATTGGCTGTTCGTTCAATGGAGGCAACTCACCAAATCCAATCAAACCAGGCAGCGCTGATCAAATATTAATCACTATTCTGTTACTGTGATGACTATTTCTCACATCTAATATCTTCAGAAACATCTGGTAGTTTCTGTTTAGCTGTAAAATGAGAAAGTTTGAGACCCGGCAGCCATGTTGAGATCAGCTGAGGAAACACCAAGCCCCGCCCACCAGCCGGAGCAACGCTGTCATTTTACAGCTGAACAGTAACTACCAGATGTTTCTGACAACATCTGAGGAGAGAAACAGTCATGACCTTAACAGAGTATTGATCCATATCTGATCAGCGCTGCCTAGTTCGACTTTGATCAGAGAGTGATTGACAGCTGCCACCATTGAATGAACAGCCAATAGGAACGCTCTCTCTCTGAAATGATCCCTGATTGGTCAGAGTCTCCCATCACAGGCTAGATTTTCTAAATCCTGACCACAGAGTAATGAGGAGTCTAGATATGAATTACAACATGCAGAGAGGTTATTATGGGATTTTTGCCCAGCGATGCTGAAACGACACGATACCATGAGCCTGTAATATTTAGAGCAACGATGACAGAAAAAACAAGACATCTCAGCAACAAAGTGTTAAATCATCCAGAGGACTCGCCTGCTGCAAAGCTGATGAACACCACAGATATCATTAAAGGATACCTCCAGAAGCAGTGGCAACCCCATTCCTGTGACCTGCATTCGTCACTGTCCTGCATATTCACCTTCATCACAGTCTCAAACATGGGGATGAGGACGAACTTGATGAAGCCAATCTGAGCTGTGGGCTTGGTGACCTTTTCTCTGTCCATGAACGGAGCCACAGGAAGTCCTTCAGCCTTCTCCCTGTCGCTCTGAGCAGCACCGACAGATGGAAAAACCACCATCAACAAGCTTTTCAGAAACAGAACGGACAAATGACCTCTGCTGACCCATTCACGACGCTACACATGACTTAAACTGCTTCAAAGGGAAGTTCATGTCTAATAAATTAAGAGAATAAAATATTTTTTTCTTCTGATGGTTTCCCTTTTTATATCAAACATCAGGTCGTCTGAAGAAATGAGAAAAATGACCCTGCCTAAAAGAACGACAAACATAAAATCATTTTACCGTCTGAAAAGATTTGCCCACCGATGGACCCACCTGCATGAAGTACTCCTCCAGAAGGCAGTCGACCCAGGGCTCAGCCACCTCCATGGGCCGCACCTCGTTGGAGATGTCACAGCACTTGATGAGCACCATCTTCAGCTGCCAGGGCACAGAGGGCAAAGGTCACGATCAACAGGGTCCTTTGGAACATGCAGATAACTCTGATAACTGATAACTGATAACTATCAGAGGACCGGGCAAAGCAGACAGTAGGGGGAAACCTGGTATGGTGAGATGGGATGCCACTTGACGGTTGAACGCTTTGCTGCTACTTTTATTTTGAAAATGTCTTGACTAATTTGAATAATCTCTACATGTGCAGCTCCACCCTTGCAATGATCTGATCGGCTCAGTGAAGTATTAAGTTTATTATGTACTTACAGTTAAGTGGTGACAACACAGTGTACGAAGAGTATGAATAAAGAGCATTTTCATTATTTTATATTTGAATGACTTCTTTTTACGTAGATTTATCAGACTGGTGTTATTAGAGAGTTTCTATACTTTGCAGCAGAAGCTTCAGCAGCAAACATACAGGCAGTGGTGGAAGAAATACTCAGATCCCTCAGTTACCGAAAAGTAGTGACACCACATTGTGTCCTGCATTCAAAACTTTGGTAAAAGTACAAAAATAATAAAGGAAAATGAACTTAAAGGCACAATGTGTAACATCTGGCCAGAACCTCTGTTTGAACGAATATCAAGAGAACGTGGAGAGGTTACAGTGCTGGCATTACGTCAGACGTATATGCACTGTGTTGCAGATACAGCTACTGAAATGAGCATGCTAACCAGCTAGCCCCGGCCCGTCCTGTCTCGTAGTACCACCAGACCTCTAGAGGTGATAGTGAGTCACTGCAGCATCCAGTCTGCTCTCAGTCCAACACGAGAGGATGAAGAAGTAGAAGTATTCATTCAAGTTCAAAGTACATCGTAAAAACAAAGATGGCTGAAGCAACCTTTATCATCCCACCCACCTGCTCCCAGCCCAGCTGGAGGAAGCTGATAGTTATGAGAGAGAGAGAGAGAGAGAGAGAGAGAGGGAGAGAGAGGG